>JAUEPU010000204.1:0-82029 GCA_030435615.1 Armillaria luteobubalina
TTGACGGGGGCATTCTAAATTTAGCCTGGAGGGAGGGTCGGGAGGTCAAGGGGGTGGACGGTCTGTGGCTGTGAGGGAGGTCGACGGTGGATGGAGGTCGTCGATGGGTGCTAGGCGGAAGTTTATAGGGATGGGCCATTTCCTGCGTGGATGAGGGTCGACGTGGATTTGGCAGGAGTTTATAGGGACAGGCCATTTCCTGGGTAAAGGAAGGTTGACGCGAGTTTGGCGTGAGTTTATAGAGATGGCCATTTTCATGGACGGCGGTGTGGTGGGGAGAACAGCACGCGGGGGCTGGGGAAAAATAGGTGGGGTGGTGAGCAGCGAGAGTGTGAAGGTGGTGGTATAAAGAGGGTGGCCGAGCATGCGCAAGATCTTCCCGATTAGATTTCGAAATCTGATTGCGGAAGCAAATCTTCAATTTGCACTCGAATTATGGACTCAAAGGTAAGCTGTCAAGTTGGGAAAATGTGTCCAGTGCTCCGTTCATTTCGCTTTTATGGATGATGGGCAGCAGGGGCATCTGATGCATGTGTAGATACATGCGGTGTGGCCTGCCTCCGACCCTGTAGCGGCCCAGAATGGCAAACTTACCGCAAGGGAAATACAGGCTGTTTTCGTACGAACAACAGTCCGTTACAGGTTGCAGACTTCCCCCTTCTCTTAGCAGCACACTCCTCTGCTTAGATCCTAGAGAATTACAGGCAAATTGATCTCCAAGGTCGGTCTCGGGTCCATCTCATCATGATAATTCGATATAGCAAGTCACACTTGATCCGCGTGGCAACCAGTGCTGTATTACTTCACCTCAACGACCAAGGAGCGCTTAGCGTCTGTGATTGCTCTTCTGCTGTCGCACAGCTCATGGTCCTGACAGTCACCTGAGTTGTAATCGTACTTGGGTGTACAAACAGCAGTCTGAGATGTCTCCCTCACTGGTATGATCTCTGTGCGGCGTTCAGGCGCTTAGAAGACAATGGCCCGAAAGCCCGCACCATAAGGCATGCCACAGCATAGAGGTCTTTGGTGATCCAGCATTTCCTTTACAGTGTTTCGTCACTTGGTTCTGATCTTTTGAGTCAGCGTTGATGGTCCGAAGGAAGCTCCCCTTAGATCATGTTGTCTACTCTAACGGAGCAACGAAGCGTGCGAAATCAGCAGCCTCAGTACTGGAACATGTTTCTGGTTCTTGTCGGGGTATTATATTTTGGATAGGTGAGCGTCAAATTTGTCCAGCAAATTAGTACCCTCGGCAACCACCAAGCCCATGAACGAACGCAACACATGCAGCTGGTACTATCGATTGCTTGAGTAAACTTGTTGATTCAGCCTCTGATTGTACTTGATATCAAGTTGCTGTGGATCCGCAGCACATGTGGCAAAGCCGCGTACTTGCACTTAGCACTTAAAAGATGCTAAGAATCTCCTAAGGTAGAAAACTATGCCCACAAACGTTCCACGTACGAGGTAAAATCCTCAAGCCGGAAATTCTCGAGCCCCCAAGACTGAAGCGCCGAAAAAATTTTGTCGCAGAAGAAGGCCAGAATTGTGGGCTAAATGAATCCGACGTTTTAGTGAGTTGCCGGGAGTCCGAGGGTTAATAACGATTGAGTGATGGATCTTATACCTCTTTGTTGACACTTTACCCCGATGGCGTCACTTGTACCGCCAATATACGGAAGAATCCAATGATTTCGGCTGGAACACAGCATACCACTACACAAGAACTACACAGATCAGAGTCGTGGAGTCAGCATAGTTAATGGGACACGTAATCATATACTACATGGCAACCGACGCATGTCAATCATATGGCTCCGACCGCCTGAGGATACAAATTCAGAGCGAGAAATTTACTGACCCCCGATTCCTCACCGAGCTTCCAAGCCTAGACACTCTTTTTTCCTACCCGGTTGGCTATCATGTTGCAGTTCCTTTGAGGACATGCCGCTACCCGGTTGTCCCGTGCTCTGATACACGTCTTTCGAAGTGACACCAGGCAGCTCCTGCATCGGACCTGACTCACTAGTAGCATTGCGGTCGACGATGGTGTCTAGGGTGACGGGCCGAGGGGATGGTTGCCGCCCTACATTGAACTTGAATGATGATGAGTGATCGGAAGAATGGTGAAAACAAACTTACCTGCCTGCTGGGTGACCGTCGACAATACCTTGGTTCTTTTTTTGGGTAGTAGATGCGCACTTTTGAGCTCCTGACATGGTGGGATTTACAGAGGTTTCACGGTGCAAGTGCAACACTGTTTATATATGAAACGGATAGAATTAGTGATGTCAGAATGGAGTCGACACCACAATGACGGACAATGTTGTATCATCTATATCCAGGAAGATAATATTATTCTTCGCGGGATCTGTTCGAAGAACACATATGAATCTTTTAATCTGTAACAGATGTCGACGAGGGTCAGTCAGAATAGGCGACAACGCTAAAATAGGCAGGCTGGGTTTTCCACGTGGCAAATTCATGCTTTACTTTGAACCATCAAAACCTTCAACCAACACCAGAAAGACAGCTCGAAGATATCTATACCTGGTCTGTCAACTGGGGGGGAAATTCGGACGTATCTGATCCTGACCTGTGTGCGGGTGTTGATAGCTCTGTTAAATATTTGTCTGCGACGATTTTTTTATCTCCCGATAACCGCCAAAGCCATTGTTCATCCCATGACTGAAGCTTCTTCGATTCTTCTCTTCGTCTTTTCTCCGAATTTAATCCTCGGGACGGAATTCTGGATAACTCGCATTAGCAACCCAAGGAAAATTCGAAAAATGTAGGGCTCGTGCAGCTTTAACTCAACCCATATAACCAACACCGACACCGGCACAATGTTCCACCGTAAATTCCCATCAGTCGAACCATTCATTCGCAGTAATCTTCACCGTTTCCAAGTAGCCAAAGGATTTTCTCTTTGACGAGTTTTCGCGGCCAATTCTCGGCTTTACCGTCGTCGGGCCGCCTCTGGCAACATATCCCATAGTTTTGATGTCAGCTGTTCAAGCACCACCACCCAGAGGTTCCATATAACTTCCGCCACGTCTTGGCCGCGGAAATAAAATGGCATACTTCATTGGTATAAAAGATTGGGTTCGAGCTCTTCAATAATTGGGTGATGATGTTGATGACGCGGAAGCTCGCTTTTTCCTGCCTGGTACTATCCGGGGCCTTTGCCAACTTGATTTCACGCGCTACAAACGTGGATGGATCCACTCCGGTGTACAAGATCGCTAGTGCGGCCATTGAAGATCGTGTCAAGGATCTACTTCCTCGGATGACGTTAGAGGAGAAGGTGTCGCAACTGTAAGTCAACATTTGTTCTTTTGTTGTGTTTCGTTTCTTGATCATCTTCGCAGGATACAGGGAGATATCAACGGGTGGATGAACACGACAGATCCCCTTGATGACACGCTTACGTTCAATCAAACGGGGCTAGAGGAGATGGTACGCTTGAAAGGAGGGTCGATATGGGCTGGGTACGCGATGCCATGGGAGAAATTCGCGTTTGCTATAGAGACAGGGCAGAGGTACCTCGTGGAGAATACGACCTTGGGTATCCCGGCCCTCTTCCAAAGCGAGGGTAAGTATCAATCCATCATTTGAATCTGTTTCTCACGTGGATGATCAGGACTACACGGTTTCACAAACAATGGGACGATATTCCCTTCTCCGATTGGTCTTGCTGCTAGTTTCAACAGGGACCTTGTGCAAAATGTTTCCACGGTCGTCTCGGACGAGGCGGAGGGTTTCGGTATCACACAGATTTTTGCCCCTGTCCTAGATCTGTCGCGGGAGCTGCGTTGGGGCAGGGTCGAGGAGAACTTTGGTGAAGACCCGTACTTAACTGGAGAGATCGGCTTAGCTTTCGTTCGTGGTCTACAAGATGGTACTCGTCGAGGAGTGGAGAAGGGACAAGCGCGAAAACGAGCGGCTGCCACTTGTAAACATTTTGCCGCGTTCGGAAGCCCGCAGGGAGGATTAAATTTGGCACCCGTGGCTGGAGGCGAAAGGGAACTGAGGACGATGTATCTCCCGCCGTTTGAGAAGGCGTGTTTGGAGAGTCTCAGTATCATGACTGCATATTCAAGTTATGATGGCATTCCGGCGATTGCAGACAAACGTACGTTGGTTTATTCAACGGTTGGCAGAACAAACTAACGCTGACGGACATAGATATGATGATCGATATAGTTTGTCGCATTTCCTTGCCCTTTGTGTGCCGCCTTTTGACCACTTTCTGCAGTTACGAGAGGAGTGGGGTTATCCCTATTGGGTCACTACAGACGCCGGCTCTGTGGACCTATTGATTACCTTGCACGGGACATGCGACACGAGAGAATGTGCAGCAAAGACTACTATAGAGAGCAGTCTCAGCGGCGAGATGGGCGGCGGTACCTACACCTACTTGACCTTGGTCGGTACGTTTGAGACTAACCCCGTTTGTCGTTCCCTTCGCTTATTCACACCCTACAGATCAAGTCAAAGCAGGCCTCGTCAATGAGTCTGTCATTGATCAGGTTGTTTCAACATTGTTGCGAGTCAAGTTTGAACTCGGCCTGTTTGAAGGTGAGTTTACCCTGTCGTCTGGACCCTCGTAGCCTCAATTCTCAATGATGTGGCCGATGAAGACCCATACCCTTATGACGACTACGCGTCGACCATCCGTACTTCAGGCGCTCGAAACGTTCTTCATCAGAGTGAACTAGAATCAATAGTCTTACTGGAAAATCGCAACAACGTACTTCCACTGAGCACTGATATAGGCAGTGTTGCACTGATTGGTCCTCAAGCTGGTGTCGTCACGGTAGGGTCAGCTTTATTCCTCCGAATGCACTTGCATACTGATTGGTCCTTGCAGTTTGGTGATTACGTGTTTTTCAATGCGTCCAACAACGGCATATCACCGTTAACCGGCTTTCAACAGTATCTCAGCAGCATATCCAGTGTAACCCAGATAAACTATGCCGAAGGATGCCAGCGGTGGTCGAATGACGAATCTGGTTTTGACGAGGCTGTTAGTGCTGCGGAAGCTTCCGATGCAGCTGTAGTAATGGTAACCATCCTTTCCTCGTTTTGACTCTTATATGATCTATTGCTCATACCGATGAAGGTTGGTACATGGTCTCTTGACCAGACGCTGCTGTGGACACCAGGAACAAACGCAACCACAGGCGAACATGTTGACGTGGCGGACCTCGCCATCGTTGGGGCGCAGCTTAAACTTGTTCAAGCTGTTAAAGCAGCCGGAAAGCCGACTATCGTCGTGTTTGTCAGCGGTAAGCCCGTAGCTGAGCCATGGATCCAAGCGAGTATGCCGACGCTGTGCCGCATTTTGATATATTCTGATAAATTTCAGATGCTGATGCTGTGATACAACAGTTCTACCCCGGTGAGCTAGGCGGATTAGCAATAGCAGAGATTATCTTTGGTGCCGAGAATCCTTCTGGTGAGTCATCCTTTGTCGAAATATATCTAGAGGACCTCATAGTAGGGTAGGCAAACTCCCAGTATCATTCCCGAGAGACGTCGGTACTGCCCCAGCTTTTTACAATTACCTCAAGGGCGCACGTCCTCTCGATCCCGGATCAGTTTTGGATGACGGGACTTTGGTGTTTGGACACCAGGTCGGTCGATTATTCATTCACTGCGGCTACATGGCTGATATCACTGTAGTACGTGCTCAACAGCCCCGTGCCGTTGTGGAGCTTTGGGCATGGCCTTAGCTATACGACGTTTAATTAGTAGGCGGGACGCCCCTCTTTAATAGGCCGGAACGGGATTTGATAAATTACGCAGCACAAATCTGACACTATCGCGATCCGCCATTGGAACGGGCGATGACTTCAATGTGACGGTGACGATTCATAACAATGGCGCTGTTGACGGCAAGGAAGTTGTACAGGTCAGTTCATCCGCTGCCCCACTTCGGTTCATGACTCACTGTTCATCTCGCCAACAGGTGTACATTACAGACATCGTCAGTTCCGTCGTCACTCCAAATCAGCAGCTGGTCGGTTTTGACAAGGTCGATGTTCCGTACGTAGAGTTAAATCACCGGGTGCTCCATGTTTTGACAGAAGTTCCTAGTGCGGGATCGTCACGAACAGTTACGATTCCAATATCATCCTCACAACTGGCGGTGTGGTCGTACAATGGCTGGGTTGTTGAGCCTGGCAATTTCAATGTCAAAATAGGGACCGGTGAGGAAACATACCTTAATACTACTTTGATCATCCAGTAGGGCAAGGCAGAACAGGATAGAAAACGAAGTCGGGACGGCTGGGATACTAATAGTTATGTGCTGATTGCCCGATTGTGGCCGCGAAACCTTAAGAGCTATAAGATAGCTCGCAATGTCCGATCTCGTTCTCGGCTTAACCGGTTTTGTTCTCGTAGGTCTGAAGCTCCAACGACAAATGGTAAGCTTTGGCGGCAAAAATGGGTTATAACCCTATGAACTCAATATCGGCACTGAACCGATCAAAGGATGCCCCCTGTATATCCTGCGATATTGAACGAATGCGTTCCGTGATCAACTTGAAGTTCCAGAAGCGTGATCAAACGAACCACGTGATCATGGCACGAAAAGGCTTGCCCTGAAGTTGCAAATTTAGGTCTGCTTAAAGCGCGCGGTCGCCTCCTAAAAACCACGCACCATGACCATCCTATTATCTGCCGGATCCGAGTCTGACCCACCTGCCACGATGAGCGCTCCCATCACACCCGCCCAGCTCTATGACGGATCCAGTCTTCGGCGTTCTTCACGGTCGAAAACGACCCTGTTCAGCACCGCAGCAAAGGTGCCACGGAAGCGTTCAGCTTCGACCAATCTGGGGGCAGATACTTCGGTGAAGATTCTGAAGAAACGGAAATTAGAGGAGAAGAAAGCGGTACGTGGCTTGTGTATTCGTGGCATTATTCATCGCTAAATCGAGGATATGAAGAATACTCTTTTGGTTCATGAAAAAAGGGGGGCTCGCGATGTTGCAATGGCTAATTGGCTTCGTGCTCATCGTGACTATTTTGAGCCTCTGTTGCCATCCGTCATGACAATCGAGCCTTTTCTCGTGTCGGGCACATCAGGTGCCCCAGTAAACTTTCATTCCCTTCAAGTGCAGCCTGATGATATAGAAGGAGGTGAAATGAAAGATTACCAAGTAAGTGGTGTTATGTTTTTCAATGTGAAGTACTGCGTTGAACCATGGTATAGCTCCATGGCCTATCGTTTCTTGTGTGCATGTTCAAAAATGGTGTGTAACTCGTAGCGTTGACTCCGCACGCATCTTAGTTTTGTGTTTAGGGATGAACTGTATTTTGGGAGATGAGTACGTGTCATTTGTCTCTGTGAAGATTGGGATCTCATTTTTCTCATTTTTACAGGATGGGGTTAGGAAAGACTCTGCAGGTATGCAACATATCACGGACCTGCCCCTCTGCTCTAAATCACGGTTTTAGACCCTTTCTCTATTCGCTTACATCAAGCAACATTCCTCAGGCCATGATGCCCCTCACCTTGTTATATGTCCATTATCTGTTCTGTCGTCCTGGGAAGCCGTGAGTGGGGGTTTAAGAGATGTTCTTAGGAGCCCACTGCTCATGTTACTTATTTCAGGAAGCGACCAGATGGCTCCCTTCAATGCGGACGCTACGCTTTCACGGATCTAGCGCCCAACGAACCCTGATAAAGAAGACGTTCCTGGAGAAATCCTTCCATATAGTCCTGACCACCTACGATGCGTTTTCTGTCGAGGTATCGTGGTTCAAATCTCGTCGCTGGAATTACTGTGTGCTTGACGAAGGACACAAAATCAAAAACTCGGGTACGCTGGTGGCACAGAACTTGCAGTCGATTGGCAGCCTCTACCGGCTGGTCTTGACGGGCACTCCAGTCCAGAATAACCTCGTTGAGGTTTGGGGACTCCTTCATTTCCTCTACCCTAATATTTTCACGGCGAAAACGGAGCAAAAGTTCCTCGAATCATTTGATTTAAACCGGGGTACCTATGACGTTTCTTTTCTTGGGGCGATGCAGAAATTACTGTCGATAATCATGCTCAGGCGTACCAAATCCGTCGTTTCCGTGGATGTACCGCCTAGGGATGAAGTCACGGTCTTCATTCCTTTGACCGAGGCCCAGAGATTCTGGCACTACAGACTGTAAGAGTCCTCCAACTCCTCCACTACAGCTCATCTTCAAATTACCTCAGTTTGCACCGTATAGACATGATCGATCTCGAGCAGATATTTGATCCACAGCTCAAATTGGATAGCAAGACTGCAAACGAAGGTCGTAGGGAAGTCTTATCGCATCTACAGAACGATGTTAACAATCGAACAACGCAAGACAAGAAATGTTCGTTTACATCTATCGATTCTGGCGTAGCTAACCGTGTCTCCTAGTATGGCAGCAACTCAGCTTCATCCTCCTGCAATTACGTATGCTATGCGACCAGTAAGTATGCTACTCGCACGTCTCCTGATTCTTGGTGACATCTCTATTGTAGTCCCTATCTTCTACCCGATGCGCAACCTGATCCGTACACGAATGGAGAACATGTTGTTGCGTCTTCTTCGAAAATGATAGCAATAGACAAAATTCTTGCCGATGTTCTCCCAAAGGGAGAGAGAGCGATTATATTTTCGGCGAGTTTCCTCATTGTCTCGGCCTGAGAATTTCGCCCTGATTCCTTTTCCGAAGCAATGGACAGGGTGCGCGCTGCATGTGCTCTTCAAGTTCACCTATATTCACTTATATTACGAAGGATGCTTGACCTCCTGGAGGAATTCATGACCATTCGGAACATACGTTTTGCCCGACTAGACGGATCAACTACTCGACCTCGTCGGAACCTGGATATCAAACTGGTGCGTCGACTCGCACCATTTTCTTCTTAGTCTACCTGACCATTCTTGTTACAGTTCCAACGAGAAAATTCGCGTATGTGGTGCCTAATTACACAAAATGGGGTCCTAATACTTTTTGACAGCGTATCAAGTGTTCCTCATTTCGACCCAAGCCGGTGGTCTCGGTATGAATCTCTTGGCACTTCCAGCCGGTGGTACTGATCTGTTATCCGCCGATCCAGGCATCAATCTTACGAAAGCTCAGAACGTCATTATGTGCGACAGCAGCTGGAATCCTCAGAATGACCTGCAAGCTATTGCCCGGACTCATAGGATTGGCCAGACAAAGACAGTGAAGGTAATGCTACCCTCCAACTGCTATCGCGTGATCGCTAATTCTCGTCTTAGGTATATAGACTGATATGCAGAGGAAGTGTCGAAGATCAAATGCTGGTAAGTGCAGCGCCAATGACTCCGAAAATCAACTGATCCTTTCTATACTAGGACCGCCTACGAAGGAAATTGTTCCTGTCTCTGAAGATTATGGATGGCGACTCCTCGTCATCAGAAACAGCCTCATTGGGATTGACTGAATTGAAAGATATTCTGCGAAAAGGTAGCAGCGCGTTGTCATCATCCGACGATGACATGAATCTGGGCCGCTTCCTTGATGCGTCCCTTTTAGATATCTTAAATGTCTCGCGGGCACGAGAGGATGCTCGTGAGGCGAGGCTGAAGCAGACCACCGGGGAGGACGAGTCGGCGGTCCCCAAAGATCTTGTTCTCAGTGCTGAAGAGGAAGAACGGCAACTTATGAGCGGCATTGCACAGGTGAAGTGTCGACTATTCGAAGGAAAAGTCGTCGAAAAGATGAAACACGTGGAGAATATTGCCCTGGAGTCGAATACCCAGAAACGCGCAAGGAGTAATAACACGGTGACAATAAGTGGGATGACATTCATCGTTGACGGACCTTCACCGGAAGACGTGTGTATTAATTTTCCCCCGCATATTTTCCCTTAACCGACAAAATGTGTAGATTCAAGAGAAAGCGCAACAGCGTCAGCGCGATGTGATGGAAGCCAAAAAGGCCAACAAGAAGAAGAGACAATGGGAGAACGAAGACTGGTGTATTCACTGTCGCGAAGGAGGGGAACTCGTGACCTGTGAACATTGTCCGAGAGGTAACGGCCCCCGCCTCGATGTTTCTATGATTCTTTGACTTGCCCCCCTTTCAGTTTTTCACGCCGAATGTTATGGGATATCTCAAAGAGAGGCTGACAAAAGACCTTTCTTAGTTTGTAGACAACATGTATGCTGTGAATGCTCTCGTTCAACGGCCCAATCTGGTGGAATGCTTTACAAGTGTGTTTTCTTGTGCCTGCCTTCGTGCTTTATCTTACTCCTTGCAAGGTGCCGGACGTGTCCACGCGCCTTCTGCGAGGATTGTCTTTCTGATGAAATCCATGACATCGGTGATACACTGCCTGAATAGTACGTTTCCTCGCTCTCCTTGATTCTCAAACTCACTCGTTACTCAGCCAACTACTGAACTACGGCCAAACACCTACATCATTCTATATACAGTGTCACTTTTGTGATATTCAAGCGAAAGAGGATCCCATCTGGTGGTCCGAATGGCAGGCAGAGATTGCCAAAGCAGAGAGGGAAGTTAACAAGGTGGTAGGGAAATGATCTTAGTCGGCCGCCGTTTCTTGAATATCTCCGATTATTCTTCGAACGTATCTCATGTACTAACATCGAATCATCATCTACATTGAACTTAGTGTCGCCGGGAAATTCCCGAATCCGGTTTCAAAGTTGCCACCTCCAAACTATTACCTCTGGTTTATTGTCAAAGCAATCAGAACGATGTTTCAGTTCGGTTCCATTTTCGCCTTTGATAATCAAAAGGTACCGCCCATCTGTTTGGTCACAGACCAGCCGTCCACTGGCTCAAATTTTGATTCAGTCTATCGTCGGGTCATCAGCAAAATATCCGAGGCAGAGTACCGATCAGGGAAGTGCATGCAAGTTCATGTTCGTGTTTTCATTTTCGCTCCAGTTACATCCGAGTGCACATGGACCTTCAATGGAGCGAAAATGCTTCTGTTAGGTTGTCTTTGCGAAGGCTCGCATCCGCAGCAGCATAACATGCTTTGATTCAACCAACAACGGGGTTATCTGGGGAGTTCCAACAGTTGTCCATGCACTACCGAGGAATAATCACATAACCAGGGATGCTCACCCGTTGCTTTGCGGTTCTCTCAGAAGCACATGCATTACTTTCGTTCCCACTTCTCAGAGCCTGATTAATCGGGAGACTGTAATTGGGTAACGGCAACATGCAAGCACTTGAAGTCCGAGTCTGTCAAAGGACCGGCCCCAGGTCAAGTATATGTCTTCCGTAATTTTCTCAAGATGGCAGTGGTAATTGTTGAGCCGAAGGTACGCGACATTTTGCTGAAAATAGAGACAGACAAGAAACGCCGCCATGAAAGAAATGTCAGAGGCGCATCAGGACGACGACTTCCGACGAACTACGCCTAGGCCGCCGTCACTCATCTTTTCCCGTCATCATTGTCACGATTGCTGTTCCATACCTCGTACTAGACACCCACGTTGTCATACGAAGCGATGCACTGAAATTGACTTCCCGCCCCTCAAAGCTCTTCTTGGCAGGAATCCGTTTCGTGTTGTTGAACGGTATATAACTTCCGCAATGCATAGATGATCGTCACAAACATCTCATGGCACATGGTGACGTACAACTCATTCAATCTCAACCTCCATCGAAACCTATAATGATTCGACCCTGTATTGGCGTGTCAGAATCCGCTGCTACACCTTTCTGGATTGGAAGCAGGGCGAAGTGGGATCAGAAGAACTGGTTAACTCAGTTCCAATTGCGATTTCATCTACTTGATTTCACTCCTCGTTGCGCTCTGGAGCCTGTATATCTAACAGCGAAGGATGCTGCGCAGCGGCTCTAGTACACACAGGCCTGAACTTTAATTCTGTCGACTTGCCAAATCCTCCTGTATGCGAGTTTTCTTCTGTCGTCGACCTTGAATCGGAGCGAAGATGCGAGTCGTATTTCCCTATACTTGCACTGGCACTTTCACGGCCAAAATCAGTGAAGTTTGAACTGTACTACCAAGCGCCGTTTTTGTGCATGATTTCTTGCCTGGTGCGACAATGTTTCTTCTAGTCGTCATTGAAACCGCAAGGCCCCGCATCCGCAGCACGGCGAGGGCTTCGAATCAACCGACAAGGGCATCAGCTGGCGCGTACACAGGCAATTACTTGGCGTTCAAAGGGTTTGTTGGAATCGGTTCTTCCTCGGCTCTGCCAATGAATGGACAATTGCCGTGGTCTTCAGATTCTGGTAATCCGGACATAATCATTGGTTAGTGGCAGTATGGCTAGTATTCAGGTGATCAGGGATGTTCCCAGAATCCAACGTAACATCGACTGAAGGCTTCCCGATAGTTCGCAAAGGCAGCCTGAGAACAAAGCTCGAGCGATATAAAATGGTGCTCATGGTTCCTCCAGCCTCTCCAATCCACTCTCTCCCTGAACATGTTGGCTATGTCTCTTCTGTCCTTGGCTACTCTGGCTATTTTTGCCGCAGGCCTGTGCAGCTTCTCCGTTCAACGTATCCTTTTCTCATAACCTCTACAGCTCACCTCGGCGAAGTTCATCAGCGCCTAAGTGAGCGTGAGCTTATGATTTGTAAGGTAAGTGCTTTCAGCGCTGTAAGCTACCACAGTGACTGATGCCTTTTTTTCCCCTAGGCGGCAGCTCATAAACGTCACTTGCTTGCCCGCAATTGCGCTCCTCAGATCTCCGACTTCACTGCCAGAAGAAAGGCTAAGAGAGACCTCGCTCGACGAAACTTTGAGCCTCGTGCCCCTTCTCTAACTGTTACTGCCGCAGACCCTCATTACACAGAATTGCAAAAGTCGGCATTTTTTCTTACTACAATGTCGTGACCTCAACTTCCTTGCCTACAGCACGGCCTGTGTTACAGCTCCAGAGGTCACTGAAGGCCCTTACTACATCAACAATGAGCTCGTCCGACAAGATCTCACCGAGGACCAAAGGTAGAACTAACAAGCACCACATAACGGCGTTAACCGTTCTTGATAGCGGTGTTCAGCTTGTCCTCGACATCTGTGTCCTGGACACTACTAGTTGCGAACCTCTTTCTAATGCTTTCGTTGAGATCTGGGCAGGTGAGTTCTATGATTTTGAGGCGCACTCAGCCTAGGAAGACTTTAGTTTGCTTAACAAATTATTTTCCTCAAGCAAATGCCACTGGTTTCTATGGCTCTTATGGTGCTATGTCTGGGGGACCCCCGGTCGAACGTCGCCAGGGCCCTGGCAGCCCTGGAGGAGGGACAGGTGGAGGATCTCAGGTTATGGCTAGGAATGAGACGTTCTTAAGAGGAGGTTTGGCTACCGATGACGCCGGAATGTAAGCCTCTTATTCAATTGCTATTAGTCGGAGACCTGATTCGACTTGCTAAGCACTGAGTTAATTACGATGTGCGTTTTCTACCTCTGACATTCTCTCCATCCAATCTGACATCGGCCTTTAGCTATCCCGGTTATTACACTGGAAGGACTGCGCACATCCGTCAGTACCTGTCTCTTCTTGTCCGACTTGACCCTATTTACACGTCTTTTGCTTAGATACAATGATTCACCTCAACTAGGAGTCATCTGCAAATGGCACCTTGGTTTCACATGCTGGTAGTCTCGTGCATATTGGTCAGTTCTTCTTTGACGAAGACTGGAACGACCAGGTCTATGACATCGATCCCTACACCACCACTGCACAGAGTCGTACCTACAACGAACAGGATTCAATATTGCAAGAAGAGAACTCTAACAAAGGTGTGGCAATGGCATGCTTACCTTTGATTCTACAGGTGCCGATTCAAACTGAATACCTATAGACATGTTTATCTTCAGACACACGTCTGATACCGTTGTAGTTGGTGTCTTAAGATGGTGAGCATCGTTCTCAGTCTGAAGATGCTGCCAAGGCAGGGTTCAAACTGAAGATTGATGCCCGCAAACCATCATCTTGCGATCACAGTTAGATGTATAAATTAGTGGGGAACAAGCGGACTTAGCTGTGATACACCCGTGTTACCCAATACTAAGCTCTGCTCGTTCATCTGCAGACGGCCGCCAATACACCTTAAGTACGATCGTCCTATACTTGGCTGCTTTTCAGTTTGTATGACCACAACACAGTCATAGCCAGTTCTGAGGCACACCCCTTGTTCGTAAAAAGTTTTGAACCTGGAACGTCATTGAGCAACCGCTGCTACTCTAGAAAAGGTTATACGCACCGATGCGGCTATATTCTCCCACCTCAGACCAAGCCTTCACAGCAGCGATGTTAAGATTGCGTCTGATATGCTTGTTCTTCTTGTGTTGGTCGCTTCTAGATCCTCTAGTACACAGGCCCCAGCTTCATATCTTCAGGCCATTATCTGTTTGTTCAAATGGATTAACTAGCATGTCTTTGCATGATCTTGAGATCATCCCTATATATTATTCACTTGCTGAGAACCATCTTCAGACCGACCATCATCGTTTTCAGACCGACATGGAAGTGTAAGCAAGCATATCTTCAATATCTTCAGACCATAATCAGTTGGGCATGGCAATCAAACAAATACCTAACACATATGTCTTTGTGCCATCTTAAGATCATGCTTGTTAAATTATCTTCAGACCATCCATTATCGTCTTCAGACCACAGTGGAAGCACCATCTTGCAATGATCCCCACTTATATGGGAGAGCATCTTCAGACCGGCCATTATCATCTTCAGACCGACATGGATGTGCAAGTCTATCTTCAACATTTTCAGACTATTCAGACTATAATCAGTTCGACACAGCACTTAAATGGATACTTAACTAGCATGTCTTTGCTGTTGAACCTAGACTTCTGTGGCAATGGCAACACCCAAAACTCCGAGAGAGCTAAGGAAAGATGCTTGCAGTCACAGTAGTCAAGGCTATGTGTTTGTGTGAGTGGTTCGGTGCACCTCCATGTGGTCAATTCCTCTAGACACAGGTACACACTTCAACTATACAGTCTGGAAGTAGTACCCTTCAGCAGTCGAGTACTAAGAGGCTCAGGCTGTAAGCCGAGGGGGATCTCAACAAATGAGATAGAATGGGATCTAGTGTGACCTGGACACCAAGAAACCATCCGAAAAGATGTGGAATACATCTGGCAAATGTGCACTGGCTATAGGCAACCGGCTATGGTCCTAAAACCAGGGCCATCATCCAAGAAAATAATGTAAAACCGATAAAATGCGGTAAAATGGTCCTAAAATCGGTCTAAACCAGTGTAGAAGGGCTATAGCAAGTGGTAAAGTCCTAAAATCGGTCCAGAGAGTGTGGAATGGGTATAAATGATGGCAATAGGTCTAAAGCCGGTGTGACATCCAAGAAAAACAGTGCAAAATCCTATAAAATGCGACAAGAGTATAGACAAGATGTCTAGAAGTGTACCTAATAAAGTGAGCAGAAATGGTGGTAATAAACATACAAAAACAAATTAAAATCGGTGGGAAATCTCGGGTTCTTGGTCTATAAAACTGGAGCTATGGCAACAAGTGTGCAGAGCTTTGGAAAAGCAATAACGGTGATGGGGGGGATCCTATGGAGAGTGGGGTGGAGATGGGCCTTCAAAGAGGCAATACGATCCTAAACCGGGCTAGAAGATGACAATGCTGGCAATATAAAACCGAAATCAAAACCAAAACCGAAGCAATAAAGCCGGTGACAATGTGGAAGTGATTTAGAGACAAAAGCAAGTAGTTGGAGCAAGAATGTGTCTATTGGGCAGTAATAATGCAATCCAATAACAATTAAGAGTAAAGCAAGTGATAGGGCATAACTGTGGGCGACTGGGATTGACTGGTAGTGTATAAACTCGTCAATAGAGTATATATCTGGTAATTCGAAGCAATCCCCTTCTAACTAAGTTTCTACAGAGTATATATACTAAAAGTCCGAAATTATAAATAGAAAACATATCTAAGCATTGGTAAGGCTGTAACTCGGTAGCTGAGTAAAACTAATAGCAGGCATGTGGAAACTAGTCATCTGAAACCACGGCATTGCGTTTAATGCCGGGTTTTTGAGGGAAAACCATATGGGTGCTGTGACTGCTGTGAGGACCATGGGGTGCTGTTTAACTGCGGGTTTTTAATGCGCAGCTCTTCTGCTGAGGTGTGCGCAGCTACTGGCGATTACTTTGAGGTCTAGGCATGGTAACAGCCTTAGTAAAACCGGTCTGAAGTTCCCATGCACTTTAAATAACTTGGAAGGAGGAGGATCAATCAATCACATCAATTTAATTGAAGGATCAATGAAAGCGCAGTAAATGACGATCCCTGGTGATGTAGGAATGCTATATTCGGTTGATTGTCGATCAGGCATGCCAGGGTATGATGGGGCACGAAGATATTGTACAAAACCGGTCAAAAAAGGATATAAAAGAGTAGTGGGAGTCATAACTGGTGTACTTCGGTTTCTGGAAGGATATTCGAGTTGTAGCCTTCGAAAACTGGTCTGAATAGACGAAGAGTAACCACTGTATAACCGGTGTAGCACAGCGATATTGCTGAATAGGCTAGAGATTAAATTCGGAGTTTCTTCTGGAGGTGGTAGGAGTATAATAGCATAATCTGCGAATTCTGAGGGCTGTATATATCTGTGAATTCTGAGCGTACAGAGCCTGGAGGCTCATCACCGCTTGTGACAAAACACACAACTTCAGACCCTTCCACACTCACCACTCAACCATCTCAAGACATGCTGCTTTGTTCACCTTCAGATGAACATACAGGAATAAAAGCTATTGTTTGTACTGTCCAAACAATTACATCATTTTCCCTGTTGTAGCTTCTGGATGTCAGGTGTTCCTTTGTGCCCTCGCTGCCATATCCACAGGCTGAATCTACCCATCGTCTGCAATGGCACCTTTCATAAAGCCAACAAAGGAAGATATTATATCAAGGTAATGTCTGTCACTGTCATCAGTCTCTTGTACTCAATATTACAAGCTTCCACCCTGTGTCTTCATCACGATTGCTGGGCCCTCGTACTCTGGGACCCAGCAACCTGACTGCGACACGGGACTTCAGCTTGTTGGGGCCCACCCCAAACCCGGCTTATTACTCCAATCTTGAAGTGTTAGTTTGAGAGAAAATACATAATATGACTGTGATAGAGCTTCATGACATACAATATTTAAAGTATTTGTACCTTTTTGCATCTGGAAATGAAGCTCAAATTCAATCATGTCCAAAAGTCATGGTGCAGTGGCTGGGCTAAGTGCTGTACTATAGACCTGTCCATGTAAAAAATGGTGTTATTGAAATTGTCAGCCTGACTGGAATTGTGTTGAAGGAGATGTACAGTTCATGTCATATATCTACACAGTAACACACTCCTTTGTTTTGACCTTGTATAATTCAACTGTAGATACCATTGTTGCTCAGTCATTTCACCCAGTATATGCCTGACTCGGACTGAGGCACATATACCTTACACTTATTGCTCTACTCATTACTTACATCACTCCTTAGTTTACTGATTATACTCTCCTTGTATGATTTGGTACCATTGATTCAATACAATTGTTTTACTCATATTGTGCCTGACCATGTTTACAGATTATATTCTCTTTGTATTAAATTGATGACATGGAAATGCAATATATTGGAGATATTATCCATATATGATACTGTTTCTCTATTCATCAATGCTCATTCTTTCTTACCATACCTCCAGTCTATCATTATATAGCATCACTGTAGCTACCCAGATACCTGAGTCTTTTATATCTCTCTTGTGCCAGCTGAAGTACATATATTTGTCTATTTTAAAGTAGTCATAAAAGACTGGCATGATCCAAATCGATGGAACCCTCTGACAATAGTATAGATGGATAATAGTACCATACAGAAATGGTGCAAAGCCTTATTGTGAATATTACATAGTGTTCTGTCAGATATTCAGCCTATCACATACCCCACTGTACCAATGTTTCATATAGTTGACCAAACATACTTACTATATTTAGATTATTTCTCCTATACATAGTATCCACCTATATCCACCTATATTTCCCTTACTGCACCTCAGCTGTTCACAATGACTACATGACTGACTCAGGTGTGTATACCACCCTATTTCCTATCCCTTACATATTTCTTATGCTACACTCTTATAGCTGTTTCTATTCTGATATGTTCAACAGTTTCAATATCAGAGCAATTCTGTATGAGAACATCATCCCAAATAATAGTAGCATTTTGACAAAGAAGCTCTGACAGAAATGTCCCTTAAGGCTCCACACCCTCTCCATAAACCATATAACCCTTGAAGGAGATTAATGACATTAGGCTGTATAATTACAGTTGTGATGATTATATATAATGCCATATTTATTGGTACTTGGTAAGCAGCTACAAATAACTTGACATGGCTGCAGACACTCATAGACACTGTATTCTTCTACAATGTTATGGCATGCAGCCCTAAGACCCCTGATGTCCCTTTTCAAATGCTCAATGCTGCATAGTGTGTCATTGCAGAAGTTACTTGCTCAGCCACCTTTCAAAAGATTAACCAATATTCTGGAATTACATGTTCATACATTTTTTTCTAAGCACAAACAGCTGCTGCAATAGTGTTGCATACCAATGTTTTTCCTCCACCTTGAGGTCAAAGAGCCAGCTGCCAGAATTGAAAAGCCATGATTGTGGCAGTGCTAACCAGTCATTGAATAGCCAGTTGTGGCAGTGTGTACTGAAGAGAGGTGGAATTTTCAAAGTCCACTAAATGTTACATAATCAATGTGGCTGTGGTCCACCTGTATTAATATATAGATTTTGCTCAGTGTCCTGGTTTTACCACATGCAAGGAGAGGGTGGCAGGTCAGCACAGGACATGTAAATTTTTTTGCTGGGTCTCCCAGGAAAAAGCAGAGCAAGTGGTCTTTCAATATCCTGAGTGGGAGGTCCACAATTTTATCCAATGCCAGAACCTTTCCAACGATGGAATCGACTCTGACTCTGACAACCCAGGTTGGCCTAGCTTTCTTCCAGAGCTTTCAGACTCTACTCTGACTTTTCAGATGGCAGAAGAAATGGATTCATCGAGCCGAACACCTAGCAAGAGGCAGCACTGCAGGCTCAAGTCCTGCAATGTGATTGCACACAAGATGTGTCAACTTTGCAAAACACATTGTCTTCAAGACCCTTCCTTCATCTGTTCAGTCCATGGATCACCCCCCAGGCCCTGCAGAGAAGCCAGGTGCAAAGAGATTGGTGACCTGATCTGTGGGCTCTGTAAAGCACACTGCGTTGATAACCTCTCTTTTGCTTGCGGGGTCCATGGATATCCCAACACTGCCGTCCAACTGCAGGAGTCTTTGGTGTCTGCTCCATTGAATCTGGCCAGTTTAGAGTGATTCTCATCTTCAGCAGCACCTGACTTGCCACATGCCCCACCTGTTGGCATTGAGAACCATGCCCAGTTCTCTCATCAGATCAATTCAGTGTGGGGAGAGCAGCTTGTGAGCAATCACAAGTTTGCAGTTGAAGAGATGGCAGGAGGCAGTACTAAGGCTACTGGGCCTGGGGGCAGAGGATGGTCTATGGGAGTGACTGAGTGAGTGAAGAGAAGGGATCAGGTCCTGAGTGAGAAGGAGTGAGCGATCCAGCTAACACTGTTTTACAAGGTGTGTGCCATAGCCAACATAGCTATCCCACTTTTGAACTAACACAACCCCTCAGGATGACGTAGACCCTGAGCTCTTCCAACTATTCGTTGATTCCAAAGACTGGCCGTTCTTTTACCCATCGCATTTCTCCATGATCGGTCACGTCTGCAGCATTTCTGAAGACAACCTCGGCCTTTTCCAGCGATATGAAGACGGGCATTGGATCAACTACAAGCAAAAGATCCGCATTCATTGTGATGAGCGCTTGGTTCTGCAATTGCCAGGAGTCAAGCAGTGTGCTGGTTTGGAGAGGAAAAAATGTTCACGCACACCATCCATGTCTAGGGATTCCACCTCAGATCAGCCTAGCCCTACAAAGACTCTGTGCTCAACAAGGGGGGTCGCAATACTGTCCAGTCTGTAAGTGTTCAAGTCTGCTGCCTTCAAGTGTGGGACTGATGAAAGGTCCAAATTTTAAGGCCACCAAGCCCAGTGAAAGCCCTTACAGCGGGGGTGCAAGCCATCAACATCGACGACATTGATTCCAATGATGAGGTTATCCTGGTGCTGAGGTAAGTGTTTACTTGTTACGATTTATCCACTTTTTTGTTCTTTCTTCACACATTATGCAATCCTGCTTACTCATTTGTCCCGAACCCTGCTTACTAACAGACTTCTATTGTCATTCAGAACCATTGTCGAGTTCTATCATCTTCATATATAAGTAGTAGCTCTTGCTGTAGTATTTCCCAGCTTCGAGCTAAAATTTATTCATACCAAAACTATCCTTGTTGACTCGCTTTCCAAGAGTCTAATCACAAGGATCCAGCCCACATCTAAACACTGTGGTAACTCCCCGGGTGATTGTCCAAACACAAGACAGCCCTGAGTTTATACCTGTTTGGACCTCGTGGCACTCAGGCCTAACAGTTAGCTCAAAGCTTCCTAGTTCTCCTTAAATGCATCACTGAAGGAGACACTCATGATCATTCCCAAATTGCTGGAAGGAATAGCCATAGAAACTATCGCAGCAGCAGTAGCTGCCTTCATCGCCATAGGACTCATACTCATTGGAATAGTCTGCTATTGGCAGCAAAATAGCATAGGCCGGTGGATAGAAAGCCACAGCCATGGAAGGCCGAGGTCGAGGCAGGTGGAAGAGCAACAACCCGTTCCAGTGCACTACATCCCAACCAACTACTCCCAACACATTGGGAAGGATCCCTTCCATATGCCACCAATTAGCCCACCTGGGGAACAGCAACTGAGCCTTGGAAGTCTTGCTGCAAGACCAACCACCCCCAAGGCAACCAACCCTGCCCCCGTTGCTGGACCTTCTGGAACTTGGTGATGAGCCTTGAGGCTCTGTGCACTCTGAAATTGTGGGCACACATATTAATTTATCGATATTCTCCCATGCATGGTCTTTCAGTAAACCAATCATTGCAAGGCCAGTGCAGGTCGAATCATAGCAAACCGTTCAAAGCACATGACTATGTGAACCTATGATGCATACCATAATATGGTCCATGAACCGATAATTAAATAAACATATCCGGTTCAATCAGATATCGGCCCGATCCTCCCAGGTGGCTGAGCTATAGGTCTATGACAGTATTACAAGTCTAGACCAATCATGTGATACCAGCCATATGATCATATGGTATGCCTGCATGAAGGTGGTGTGCAGCAAGGGACTCATAATGGCTAATGGTTGAATGCATATGGGCGCATTCCAATAAACATTTCGGCTTTGCAAAGTCACATTCCCGATGACTGTGCAACCAATAATGCTGAGTAAAGAGCCACTTGCCACTACAACTCGT
Source organism: Armillaria luteobubalina (assembly GCA_030435615.1). Lineage (NCBI taxonomy): Eukaryota > Fungi > Basidiomycota > Agaricomycetes > Agaricales > Physalacriaceae > Armillaria > Armillaria luteobubalina. The sequence continues at coordinate 21,459 of JAUEPU010000204.1, forward strand.
TAACGAAGGAACTGTTAATACACCACACCACTCAGTAAGACTGTAGATAGCAGGGTAATATTGTTACAAAGCATTCACAAAGCTCACTAATAAATTACTGTGGTTACCAAGGCTGACAGTAGTAGCTTACGAACTGGTACAAGAAAATTAGTATAAAAACCAGAGTGTATTAGCTAGAAGAATAGAATATGCTCGGGAATTACTCCCCCACACAATAGTCCCTAAGCCTTCGAAGCTACCAAGTTTAGAAGATCCCCCTTACAACATCCACGTCAATACACTAGTGTTTTAAAACGGTCTTCATGGACCATAAAACATTTGTGCGCCATATTGAATTGTTGCTTCGTTAACACTCAGCTTTCATCCTTAAACCAAGAAGGCAATAGTTCACCTTCGTTGGCATTCTCGCACCTCTTTCCTGTTCACCAGAAGACTTCAAAGGGTAATCCGTAGATAGGATTATTGCACTTTAGTTTCTAACACCAACAGAATATACTTTCGTGAAGCGAAATTATATAATAACTCATAGTTCTTGTATAGGAACTAACAACTGGAACCGTAACCAGGATTCCAATACCTCATACCCACTCAGTATACACTCAAACTCGTGATCCACTTCTCTTCATGAAGTACTTCATGCATAGACCTTGCTTTGCGAAGCTATAATTCGCAGCATAACACTCAGTAGCCTTGAATAAGCTACAATCTTAGGACCTACAGTCACTGCATGGAGGTGCCCAACTAGACTTGCTAAGAACCTGCCTTCAGATTCTGTGAAGGATTATACTTGCCGTTTAGGTGTTATGTTTTCTGCCCGCAGGAGTCTCTAGGTTCATCATCGGCACACCCCTCCAGTTTCCCACTCTAGTTCCCATGATGAGAGCCTTGAGCTCGACATTACAGACCTCACTGCAGATGCCAGTGGGGTACATGTCCCACCAATGCATTGGTCAACAGAAGCCAGAGGGCACGTACCTAGGGCTGATAGTCCGACCGATACCAGTACCCACACCATTACCCCAAATCAAATCACCATGGGACCCATCTGGACCACACACCAGACCAACAACGTCTGGTCTGGAGCCGCAGACACTGAACAACCCCCTGGCCACTTGGAACCCCTCATACCAAATTCATGGCCTAGCCACTTCCTCATATCAGAGGGACTCCCCATTCGGCCAGGCGATACATACACCCCTCCCTCCAACAATGGAGAACAGCCTGACCAGGACCATATCACTGCAAACTACCACAGACAGTCTAGGCTTCGAATCTGCCTGGTTGGATGGAATGTCTTCAGGTTCCGAAGCCCAGTGGAGGGGGAACCTGCAGATCACTTCCTTCAATGACAGGACCGAGAGGATCCCTTCACCAGCCCAGAAGTATTGGCCCAAGAACAAGCACTCCTTCTCTGGACAATTGCCACTGACCCTTTTAATGGAAACAGACCAGACAGGGAGTGGCCGATACTCCAAGACCATGACAGAGCTGTACTGGGACCTACAATGCCTACGCTGGGACTGGGAGAATTCCTGAGAATGAATGGAGCCTGAAGAGGAGGAGGAGGACTGAACCCCTGCTCAATATGCTGCCCTGGATAAACTATCAACAGCCAGGAGCTCAATGGCAGGGAAGCAGTTGACTCTTCACTGGGAGTGGGGAGGCAGGACCATCCGAAACCACCAAAGAGAAGCAAAAGGAAGAAGAAAAGGGAGACGATGATGAACCTAAACTTCCGTGGCAATGGCACACCAAAAACTTGAAGAGTAATGGTTAATGACGGTGCAGACCGGTTATAAAGGTACTGTGTTGTGCAAGTTGTTTGGGGCACCTCCATGCAACCTAATCACTTCCTCTAGACACGAGTTTATACTGCAATTTTTCAGTCAAGCAAGTAGCACTCAAGCAATCGAGTACTAAAAGGTTTTGGCTGTAGGCTGGTGATAATCTCATTAATGAGATAGAACGGAAGAGGGTATGACATGAATACCACAGGTCCAGTGTAAAAGAAGGAGAAACGACTAGATGAGGTCTCTAGACAAAGGTCCTATGAAAATAATGGCAATAATGAAGCTATGTGGGCGGTAGATGGTTTATAACTGGTGTAGTGTCAAAATACTGAAGGGGGCAATCCTAATAATGCCAGTTAATGGTGGCAAGAGTGTGAAAATGAGTTTATGTCCAGTGGGGCGCAGTGATGACAAGTGCTGGTCCTATACAAGACAAAATATACTGAAGTCGATGTTGAAAACTGAGTCTACTCGGAGACGATCCTATCCTATGTCAATGTTAGTCCTATGTGTGCAAACCTATCCTATCCTATGATGGTCTAAACCGGTGTTGAGTCCAATATGATCCTATCAGATGATGTTGATTCCTATAAGTCTGCCAGAGACTACCCAAGTGGGCTGCGATAAACAATGTTGAAAGTAAAGCCGAATAAAACTCCTATGGTACAAAGATGAAGATGATCCGATCCTATAAAACAAAAAGAGGTGATGTATGACACGAGCGTACGGTGCTACACACTAGATGTGTGTATTAAACCAATAATGACGGGGTGCAATCAAAGGTGCGACGAGCAACCGAAGATAATGCTAATGCTGGTCGATCATGGTGTAGAGCGTGTTTCTCAAAGAGAACAAAGGGTGTGCGAAGCTAAAGACAGTGTAAAACCAGTCCCTTGCCTATAGTGAGCATATGGGGTGCAAACAAATGTTATTGTTTGTGTACTGCGCTATGCATGAAATATGGTCATTTAAACTGGTGCTAATGAGCGTAGCAAGAGTGTAATGATGAGAATATAGCCAGTTGTGAGCAGTATAGCAAGTGCTAATAGCAAAGTAACAGGTAGATAGGTCTCCCTTTACTTCTACGATTTTCTATGGATTTTATACTACCAAGGATATTTATTAATAGAGAGACTTAGTAAAGCTGTAAGGCTGTGGCTTTGTAATGATTCAAGCATCCATATGCATCTCCATAGTCTCTTGTAACAGCTAATCCTTAGCATTACTGAAGACAGATAAATTCGCTATATCATGGGTTGTCACAGTGGGGTCATTGGGGTGCTGTTTTAACTGCGGACTGTGAGGGTACGGTGGAATTACTGAGGTGAACAAAAGGAATAACACATTCTAGTGAGCTGGGCATGGCGATATTATCAATGCCAGTCACTTGGATGACAAGAACTCGATGATTATCATAGTAGGGCAATTGTCAGTGGGTATGACCTCATATAATGAAAGGATCAACACTGGTCCATTTCGCCATGATGCACTGGTGATGCATAGTTCACTTATCACTGGTGGTTGCCTGATTGATCAATATTGTGCCTATTCATGATGGCATATGAGTTAGGTCACGAAACAAGTTGGGATGGTTATTCTTCATTATAGCTGGCCGTTGAAGTGTCAAAGAGGTCCTATAATAGTGCGCACACACCAGTGTTATCGTTATAACTGGTGCTAAGTTGTTGTCACTCAGAAATGACAAAAATCACGAATTCTGAGTGTACAGAGCCTAGAGGCTCATCAACGAGATGGAGGAGGACTCCATCCCTGACAATGACCCAAATGCACCCCCAGACCTAGGTCCCCCTCCACTGGGAGCCCACAGGGTGAAAACAGACACAGAGCAATGCAAGGAAGCAGAAGAGACAGTAAAAGATGTCTACAAAAACATGGAGCAGGCCAAACAAGTCCTAGAATGGATGAACAAACAGTGGGGCTTCACCCAACCACCCCAAAGCAAACCTCCACCGCCACCAAACCACCAAGGATCCCCAGGAGATTGAACTGACCAATGGTCGCTACTGTGACCCCTGCCAAAGGACCTACCCCCTGACCCTCCCAACTGGCCCACTGGCTCCCTCCGAGACAATCACCCATACTACAGCATCAAGCCAACCCTCATCACTCCAACCAAGTACTTCAATGGGAAGCATGATGACGTCAACTGATTCCCTGGGGACTGCCTCCAGTACTTCAAAACCTTCTCCCGCTTCATGATCAGTAGTCCCGTAATGATCAACTACATGACCTCGCACATGGAAGAAGGCCCTGAGACCTGGTGGGTCTATCATCGGGTTGAATTCTTCTCAAAAAGCAAGAACCAATACCAGTTCCAACAGTGGGACGAATGGGTCAATGCCTTCAGAAAGCAGTTCTCTGATCCCGCAATACAAGAGAAGCACAAGCAGAAGATGATGGAGCTACAGATGGGGAATGGAACGGCCACATCCTACTTCCAACGACTGGAGCATCTGGCAATGCTGGCTGGACTCCGACATGAAGAAGGCCCCTGATCGGCACTCGTCCAGGCAGTCCATCAAGGACTCCCTGTGGACTATACCCAATTCATCTCCAACATAGGGATGTTCATCCCTGTCCATTACTGGCAGTGGAAGCAACGTGTCTGCACCATGTATGATGAACACTGATGTGCTCAGTAACCGTACGATGATAGCTAGAACCTCAATATATACGAAGTGTAACTCACATATACTAAATCTCAAGCAATCCTTGCACTTCACAATCACCAATATATGTAAGTTTGGGTGTTTTGAGACTGGTAGAAGGCCTCTGCAAACTGAATAGTCTAAGTTTCCTTAATATTCAATCTTCTAGATGAAAACAAAAGGGATATCCTAGCCAAATCTGACTTCAACAAAGCGGAATATAGAGTGGGGTGTTATAATAGGGTAATTGAGTCAAATATATTCTTTCTTAAGTCGACTTCATTCTTAGAATGCTGAATATATTCCCAAATCTCGAAGCTAGCTGGCTCTTTGCCTTATTCTCCAGTTCACTGACTGATATATGGGCACGCTGGCCGCTTATCCTTAGCTCACTGGCTTATATTGGCTTCTGTGCCCTTTTCACTTCAAGGTTCCGTTCAAATATACTGCAGTCTCTGTGACTCATGAAGTTACTTTAAATCAATATATATATATGTTTCTATTCATTGGTGGACTTAGCTATACGCTATTTGTCCGAGGCTCGACTTAATACCTCTGGCTCCAATCTTAGCTGCTGTGCTATATGGTCAAAACTGCGGGGTGGCAAAGCCTCCCATATATTTGTATGTACAGTACTTATATACTACTACAAGTCCATCCGATCCTGGATATTTAGTCATACAGTATAAAGTAAACTACTACCAGTGAATATTGTTGCGGATTAGTCTATTGCTGTGCTATGCAACCTGTTCTAGTTACTTTGTTCCAAGAATCCAGACCAAGATATTAATTTGTCGTCTTGCAGCCAGGATTCTGAATGCTGTGTCATAGGAACAATGTGGTTACCCATATGTTGCCTGGTTTCATGCTGATTCACAATTAGGGGACCACTATAAGCTTTCCACAATGGAACTATTCTGATGCAGCATGATCCAGTAGAATATTCTGAGAAGATCGATCGTCAGATAGTATATTCACATCAGTGATGCAACCCTAGTGGACTTGTCAGGGCTCAATTGTCTTCTCCATGCCCATACCGATGAAGTTGGCTATTCTATACTAGATATCAGTTCTGTCTGCTATCGCAACTATTCACAGTTTCACTTGTTTATACCCACTCCTTGTTTATTGGCTAGCTGGCAACAGGAACTGTTATGGCATATATTTGCCTGCTTTAGTGGTTTATATTAGGCTGGTAGGTCGGACTTGTCACGATATTGTTCCTAAGTCCTAATCCCACTTGATATATTCTCTGATGCCATGCTGTAGCTCTAGCTAGTGGTCCGGAGGCTCAACCCTAGCTCTGCAATAGTCAAGTACAGTATAGATTTGGATAAGTATATATTGACAAATCGCGAAATCTACAGGTGGATATGCTCCAGTCATATCAATGCGCGAAGAAGGCCACCTTCAACCAAATCCACTATCGGGACTCCCGCCCTCAAAAACAAAAAACCCCTGCCAGCAGCACTAATCAGAAAGCTGCCAGCACAACAAGTTCAACCAGGGATAAACTGGCTGTTAAATCCAAGAGTGGCTGGACTACATATGGAGGGGCAGGAGAACCCATGGATATTGATCAGATGCGCCGGGAGAAGAGATGCTATAACTGTGGAAAGAAGGGTCATCTGGCTAAAGATTGCCAAGCCCCAAAGCAACCATGAGATGCAAAGATGGGAAGGTACACGTATACATCGGAGCAGCTATGAGCCATGCTTGATGAACAAGTCAAGGCAGAAACAGGAAAGGAGGATTTGGTCGAGGAGAAGACACCCTTGACATTGGGAATCGAGGAGGTAAAAGGGGAGGCTGACAAGTGAGTGATTCCACTTGTTTGGCCAGAACAATCATTCCATCCATTCTGCGCTCAGACTTGGCTAGCCAGTCCTTTTGTAAAAACACTTTATGTACATCATATCACAAGCATTCAAATATACCTGCTTCCACTTCTCCGAGCGCACAACCCCCAAAAGAATTGCAACAAACTCCGAAATTGGAGTTTGAATCCTCACATAAATACCTCGTTCGCCTCCCATCAACCCCTCGGGCCCCACCTTCTGCTAGCTATGAAACCGTAAGACCTGGGGGCACACCTAACTCAACCACAGAGAAGGCGCCCTCTGGAGGTGTTAGACTGTCCTGATGGCACAAGACATGCAATGCCCCCATTGCCACTGAGCGGGTTACGCCCCAGGCAGGAACCCCAACAACAGAGGACACCAGAGCCGCCATTCCTACTGATGAGGCCTGAGCAAAGGCCAAAGTTGAGGGTGGCCTCACCCAAGAGAAACCCAAGGGAGACCCTATGAAGGGCCCATCCGAGGGTGAAGAGCGGTGAAGACCCCCCACCGCTGATATGCATGTTGCATGTCTACCCTTAGATTTTGCGATTTTGTATAAGATATATACATCCCAGAATCAATATCTACTTGAATACGAGAGCTATTGTTGAGGCTTCGAGCAGATAGCTAGGATCCTGTGCAATGAATGAAGATATAGAGTCAAAATACAGGACTTAGGAACAGTACCTTGAAGGATTGGACCTACCAGCCTGAAATAGTCGATCTCTAATAGGTCTAAACAAGCAGATATATGCTATAATGTCCTATTCGTGCACAGTCCACTTAAACCAGAAGTAGCTAGTCCCTTAACGAGGTTGACTAGCCCCCAGATGAAGGGAATATTCCCCTAATGCGATTGAATAGCTGTGACTAGTTGTCTATGGTTTGCAGAATTATTCCGAGGCAGTTCAAGCTCTGGAAAGAACAGATAGAAGAACTTCCCAAGTTCGCATTCAGCAGCAAGTACTTTCCCTCATATGGCGGAATATTTGCATTTATATTGAAGATATGAAGTGACTCGCCAGTACTATCTATTGATAGTGACTTTGGACCTGTAGATACTCTGCAGACAAGTCGCATTCCAGAATAGTAGGCCATGAGGCTCACATCAGTGATCGGAGTATCCATATTAATGGATCAATTGATTCAGGAATATTCCACTGACTGTAGCCTTGACTAGTTGCCTAGAGATAGAGAATGGTGATGCATTCTATGATGCAATAGCCTGGGCAGAGGGTAAAGCGACTGGTAACCAAGCTATTCAGCTTTGCAGTTCCAGAATCCTTCCTAATCTGGCAAAGAATGATAGAATATTTCGATTCAAGCGGCCATGAATGAGCCTGAAAAGTGAACTAGAAAGTACCTAGACCATTTCGACCAGGAAACCCTCAACCCAGCAGTATGTAGCCTAGATACAGTCGGATATTAGCTTATACAGTATGACTATATATCCGAGATAGATCAGACTATGTACAGTATATAAAGGCCTCCTAGATGTAATATACAAGAGGCAACACCCTCCCCACAATTTGACCTTATAAGCGCAGTGCTTGAGGCAATTCAAGGGCCTTGGAGTGGAACCTCGGAGCTAGAGAATAGTTGTTAAGTCCTTGGGAGCTTGCCATCCCTTAGAGTTGCACCTTAGCCCATGTGCAGGGTGATTTCAAAGGCCTTTGTGCTTATCCCTTGGATGAGACGGCTATATCTTGAGTCCACTAAAGATAGAAAGAATATATTGATATTTATTTGAATATTTTCGAGTTTGATTCGGCCAGTGAGCTTCAGACGTCGGCCAGTGCGCCATAGTAAAGCCAGTGTGCTATATAAATCGGCCTAAGTGCCATTTAATCTCAGAACACGAAATATTTGAAGTTTCAGGACAAAAAGTTGTCCTTAATATACTGTATTTGATCACAAACCAGTGCTATATTCGCTAAGTCGAATTGAATAGCTTGAATACCTTTTGAAATGAAAGAACAAGTCGTAATAGTCCTGCTTCCTGCTTGGATAGTTGCGCACTTGGCAGAATATTTGATCTTCCAACCAAACTAGTCAGTTTGCAGAGGTCTTCTATCGATCTCGAAACACCCGAACTTATATATTGGTGATTGTGAAGCGTAAGGATTGCTTTGGGTTGAGTATATATGAGTTTCACTCATTGTATATTCATTCTAGATTAGTCTCTGCACCGTTACCAAGCACATCACCGCCAAAACCTCAATCACCCACAAGGATCAAGAGGGCCGAACCAGGTGAGAGACACCCCGACTGCCACAAGTCACCTTGGAGGAGATCCCTGATGATGACAACAACACCTCCTATTGCCTCTCCCAAGTAAGACAAAAGACATGACCACCCATGCCCAATATTCCTCAGGTGCATGCTTCCCCCCCAAAGGCCCACTGGCTCAGGCCCTGTGGTCCCAACTGGACCCTTCAGGCAATTCAGGAAGCACACACTGATTTGGAAGCATTGGTGGCCCTCTATCTTTGGGTCCATAAGGAATGGACCAGAGAAGTGACTAAAGAAATAATATGCAGTCTGCGCATTGGTGGGGAACCAGCTAGAGAGCGACTGTATGAGCTGAGGGAGCCAATACACTACCTCCAAAAGGTTCAGAGGGGGCCAGGGAACTACTAGTGGACGCCCAACTAGAAACTCTTGCCAACCGGCAGACCCTAAAGGCTTGCGCCCTCATCGACAGCGGGTGTACTGGGAGCTCCATTAGCCAAAAATATGTGGAGTGAAATGGTCTCCAAACCTACCCAGTGCCTTCTCCAATTCCCATATACAATGCAGATGGCACCCAAAACCAGGCAGGAGAAATCACCAAGTTCGTGGAGCTACACCTGGCTCTCAGAGATCATGTGGAGTGAATCGACCTTGTGGTAACTGAACTCGGCAAGGGAGACTATTCCTTGGGCATGACTGGCTGAAGCGCCATAACCCGATCATCAACTGGGTAACCGGATGGATTTTGTTCGGATGCTGCCAATGCAAGAAAAACCCATTTCCCTTACCTGACACCGATCCCAAAGACCATTGGGATGAAGAACTGGAAGAGGGAGAGACCATTCTAGCCATTAACATTCAAGAGGCTCTGGAAATTCGGGCACTCCATCACACTAATGACCTAGCCACCAAAGCTGCTGAGGGGAAGCCCAAATGGTCCTTCAAAGAACTGGTTCCTGCATGGTACCATGAATTCTGTGACCTATTCTCAAAGGAGAACTTTGATGAACTACCAGAACGTAAGCCCTGGGACCATGCAATCGAGTCGATCCCCAACACCCAGAGTACCCTTGACTGCAAAGTATACCCCCTCAATCGGAATGAGCAAGAGGAGCTGGACAAATTCCTAGACGAGAACCTCAACAGTGGAAGGATCCAACCATCTAAATCCTCATTTGCATCCCCTTTCTTTTTCATTAAGAAGAAAGATGGCTCCCTTTGTCCTGTCCAGGACTACCACAAACTGAATGAAATGACCATAAAGAATCGTTATCCACTCCCGTTGATCTCTGAGCTCATGGACAAGCTACAGGGAGCCAAATACTTCACCAAGCTTGATGTTCGGTGGAGATACAATAACATTCGGATTAAGGAGGGGGATGAGGCCAAGGCAGCTGTCAGGACCAACTGAGGGCTCTTCGAACCCATGGTCATGTTCTTCAGATTAACCAACTCACCTGCAACCTTCCAGTGGATGATGAATGATATCTTCCACGACCTCATCAGCGAAGGGAAGGTCACAATCTATCTCGATGACATCCTAATCTTCTCCAAGGATCTCGACGAACACTGCCACTTGGTCCAGCATGTCCTACAATGCCTGCAAGAAAACAAGCTATTCCTGAAAGTGGAGAAGTGCGAGTTTGAAGTATTGGAGACAGAGTACCTAGGGGTGATCATCAGCGAAAGAGCGGTATGCATGGACCCGGTAAAGGTGAAGGGGATCACAGAGTGGCCTACCCCAACCAAGAAGAAGGAACTTCAGTCGTTCCTCAGGTTCACCAATTTCTATCAAAAGTTCATTAAAGACTATTCCAAGATAGTCTGCCCCCTCATGCAGTTGACTGGTAAAGCTCCCTGGACCTGGGGAGCGGCACAGAATCAGGCTTTCCAACACCTCAAGGATCAGATGGCGAAGGATGTGGTACTCACCCTCCCATGAGAGTGGGGCAAGTTCTGGGTAGAGGCTGACTCAAGTGAGGGAGTGATAGGGGCTGTCCTTAGTCAAGAACAGGATGGAAAATGGCAACCAGTAGCCTTCCTTTCGAAGTCCCTCACCACCACAGAACACAACTACAAGATATACGATAAGGAACTATTGGCCATCATGCTCACTTTATCAGAGTGGAGACATTATCTCATGGGGGCCAACGAAGACTTCGAGATTTGGACAGATCATCAAAACCTCCAGTATTTCCAAAAGCTGCAAAAGCTCAATCAACGACAAGCCCGATGGGTGACAGAGCTGGCAGAGTATCACTTTACTCTGCATCACAAACCTGGAATGGCAAACCGGAAGGCTGATCTCCTTAGCCATCGAGATGATCATGACCAAGGGAAGGAGGATAACAATGATATAGTTGTACTACAACACGAGCACTTCTGAGCCATGATCATGCCCACGATGATGGAGACCCACCAGTGGATCAAGGAGGTCACCCATAACCAGGCAAAGTGGGACCAGGGAATCGCCGACTCCCTGAACCATGAACAAGGGATCACCAAAGAGGGGGGACTCCTCTATTACGATGGACAAGTTTATGTACCATGAGACAATAAACTGCGGGGGGAGATCATTGCCCAATATCATGATCACCTCACAGCAGGTCATCCTGGCATTGCCAAAATGTGGGAACTAGTGGAACGAGACTTTTGGTGGCCCAAAAATCGACAAACTGTCAAGAAGTACATAAAAGGTTGCGAGGTCTGTCAAAGGGTGAAGAGCAATACACAAGCAAAGGCAAACCCTCTACACCCCAATGAGATTCCCTCTGCACCATGGACCCATATCTTGGTAGATATGATCACTAGACTCAAAGAATTGAATGGCTACGATGTGATACTCATAATCATAGACCGATTCTCAAAGGAGATCATCCCCATCGTGTGTGATGTCAACTTGTCATTGGAAGGATGGGCCAAGATCCTCCATGACCAAGTCTACGCAAGACATGGGATGCCCCAAGTTGTTATCTCTGACCATGGTCCACAATTCATCTCCAAATTCATGGCAGAATTATACCGCCTCCTCTCAATCACTCCTAATGCTTCAACTGCATACCATCCCCAAACTGACGGTCAGACCGAACGGGCAAACCAAGAGATAAAGAAATACCTGAAGATTTTTGTGGACTACTGTCAAAAGGACTGGAGCGAGTGGCTAGCCCTAGCAGCATTTGTGCATAACAATCGAATCCATTCCACCATGGGCCAGAGTCCATTCTTCACTAATTATGGACTACATCCCCACACACTTCCCGACTCGGTATGAACTACCACATTCTCCAACCCTGCAGCTAAAGACTTTACAACCACCCTCCTCAAAATACATAAAAAGGCAAAGTCAGCTCTCGACGACGCAGCCAGAAAGATGAAGGCACAGTACAACAAAGGCAGATGAGCATCAAAGGACTACCAAATAGGAGACCGAGTTTGGCTAGATACAACCAATCTCTGACTCCCATGCCCCCAGAAGTCGTTGGATGACAAGAGAGTCGGACCATTCCTAATCCTTGAAAAGGCTGGCGCATCCACCTATAAGCTCAAGCTGCCATCCCATTGGAAGATTCACCCGTGGTTCAATGAAAAACTTCTCACAACCTATATACCACCAGCCTTCCCTAACCAGGAACAACCACCTCCACCACTGCCTGACCTCATCGAAGATGAAGAAGAATATGAAGTTGATGAAGTACTGGACACACGAACATGATGTGTATGTGCCAAGAAGGGGCAAAAATCCCATCTCACCACCAACTACTTCATTAAATGGAAGGGATGGATGAGGGAACACAACTCTTGGGTGACCACAGAGGACATGGAGCACATGCAAGATGCAATCAAGGACTATGAAAAAGGGATTGAACAAGCCAAATGAACCACAGTAGTCTGTGCCATGATCACTAGAGAACAAAAAGCCATCATATCCATTCTGGATGATCACTACCAGAAAGATGGAACAGTATTATACCAAGTGCAATGCACTGATGAGCCTCCAGGCTCTGTATGCTCAGAATTCATGGATATATACAGCCCTCAGAATTTGCATATTATGCTATTATACTCCTACCACCTCCAGAAGAAAACTCCGAATTTAATCTCTAGCCCATTCAGCAATATCGCCGTGCTACACCGGTTATACAGCAGTTACTCTTCATCTATTCAGACCAGTTTTTGAAGGATACAGCTCGAATATTCTCCCAGAAACCAGATTATTCTATTATCCTCCTACCACCTCCAGAAGAAACTCCGAATTTAATCTCTAGCCTATTCAGCAATATCGCTGTGCTACACCGGTTATACAGTGGTTACTCTTCGTCTATTCAGACCAGTTTTCGAAGGCTACAACTCGAATATCCTTCCAGAAACCGAAGTACACCAGTTATGACTCCCACTACTCTTTTATATCCTTTTTTGACCGGTTTTGCACAATATCTTCGTGCCCCATCATACCCTGGCATGCCTGATCGACAATCAACCGAATATAGCATTCCTACATCACCAGGGATCGTCATTTACTGCGCTTTCATTGATCCTTCAATTAAATTGATGTGATTGATTGATCCTCCTCCTTCCAAGTTATTTAAAGTGCATGGGAACTTCAGACCGGTTTTACTAAGGCTGTTACCATGCCTAGACCTCAAAGTAATCGCCAGTAGCTGCGCACACCTCAGCAGAAGAGCTGCGCATTAAAAACCCGCAGTTAAACAGCACCCCATGGTCCTCACAGCAGTCACAGCACCCATATGGTTTTCCCTCAAAAACCCGGCATTAAACGCAATGCCGTGGTTTCAGATGACTAGTTTCCACATGCCTGCTATTAGTTTTACTCAGCTACCGAGTTACAGCCTTACCAATGCTTAGATATGTTTTCTATTTATAATTTCGGACTTTTAGTATATATACTCTGTAGAAACTTAGTTAGAAGGGGATTGCTTCGAATTACCAGATATATACTCTATTGACGAGTTTATACACTACCAGTCAATCTCAGTCGCCCACAGTTATGCCCTATCACTTGCTTTACTCTTAATTGTTATTGGATTGCATTATTACTGCCCAATAGACACATTCTTGCTCCAACTACTTGCTTTTGTCTCTAAATCACTTCCACATTGTCACCGGCTTTATTGCTTCGGTTTTGGTTTTGATTTCGGTTTTATATTGCCAGCATTGTCATCTTCTAGCCCGGTTTAGGATCGTATTGCCTCTTTGAAGGCCCATCTCCACCCCACTCTCCATAGGATCCCCCCCATCACCGTTATTGCTTTTCCAAAGCTCTGCACACTTGTTGCCATAGCTCCAGTTTTATAGACCAAGAACCCGAGATTTCCCACCGATTTTAATTTGTTTTTGTATGTTTATTACCACCATTTCTGCTCACTTTATTAGGTACACTTCTAGACATCTTGTCTATACTCTTGTCGCATTTTATAGGATTTTGCACTGTTTTTCTTGGATGTCACACCGGCTTTAGACCTATTGCCATCATTTATACCCATTCCACACTCTCTGGACCGATTTTAGGACTTTACCACTTGCTATAGCCCTTCTACACTGGTTTAGACCGATTTTAGGACCATTTTACCGCATTTTATCGGTTTTACATTATTTTCTTGGATGATGGCCCTGGTTTTAGGACCATAGCCGGTTGCCTATAGCCAGTGCACATTTGCCAGATGTATTCCACATCTTTTCGGATGGTTTCTTGGTGTCCAGGTCACACTAGATCCCATTCTATCTCATTTGTTGAGATCCCCCTCGGCTTACAGCCTGAGCCTCTTAGTACTCGACTGCTGAAGGGTACTACTTCCAGACTGTATAGTTGAAGTGTGTACCTGTGTCTAGAGGAATTGACCACATGGAGGTGCACCGAACCACTCACACAAACACATAGCCTTGACTACTGTGACTGCAAGCATCTTTCCTTAGCTCTCTCGGAGTTTTGGGTGTTGCCATTGCCACAGAAGTCTAGGTTCAACAGCGCTGATGGCAGGAAATTCTGGGTTAAAAACCCTGATGAAAAGAAATGGAGCTACCTTCTGGAACCATACTGGGAAAAATACCGCCTCTCATTACTGGAGGAACTGCCCAATCCCGATGGACCATAATGGCAGTCAGGACAACTGCCTTAACAAGAGGGTAATGTTATGATTTATCCACTTTTTCGTTCTTTCTTCACATGTTATGCAATCCTGCTTACTCATTTGTCCTGAACCCTGCTTACTAACAGACTTCTATTTTCATTCAGAACCATCGTCGAGTTCTATCATCTTCATATATAAGTAGTAGCTCTTGCTGTAGTATTCCCCAGCTTTGAGCTAAAGTTTATTCCTACCAAAACTATCCTCATTGACTTGCTTGCCGAGAGTCTAATCACAAGGATCCAGCCCATGTCTAAACACTGCAGTAACTCCCCAGGTGATTGTCCGAACATGAGACAGCCCTGAGTTTATACCTGTTTGGACCTCATGGCACTCAGGCCTAACATTACTAGCCTCTTATGCTCCACCTTGACTAGGTTTACAGGCCACCTGGCTTGGCTAGGAACATATGTGCACTTCCTGCTGCAATGTCTCACTCCCTTGAAAATGCAGCACCCAGTCGTACTGGAGAAAACGGCTGGCTCTTCATGTGGGCCATAGATCAACATGAGTGCTTCACTCAAGTGGAAGCCTTAGTTGGGAAAAGGGATATTAAAGTGAGAGAGGCATTTCTGGAGGTTGTACCTGTAAGCATGGGCCTTACTTCTACATTAGAATATATTCTGACTTCGTGCACCAATAGCAAGCAATCCGATGGGTGGAAGCGACATGGAACTGACATTATAGCACCTGGCGAAGCATTAAAAACAATCCCCAACATTGCTGTGAGCTGTTGAAGGCGATAGATGCTGGGAGAAGCAACCAGGGCGGTAAATGGGCACCCTTCATCATGAAGAAAGGGGGGCAGTCTTCAGATTACAGTGATCTTTAGACATAAAATATTCTTATGTTAGTCTGTAGATGAAATGTATTGACCTTGAGACAAAAAATGTATTGACATATTTCGTTAGCCTGAAGACAAAAGGTATTGATCTTGAGACAAAAATCACATTGACAACCCTATGTAGCCTATGCCTTAAGACGAGATGCATGGTTAGCCTTAAGACAAAAAACATATTGATGACCACAGCCTTAAGATGAAATACATTGATTGGTGTTGGCCTGAAGGTGAAAAAGATACTGACAACTGCAGCTTTAAGACGAAATGTTAGCCTGACTACAAAAGATATAAACAGCCACAGCCTGAAGACAATATACATTGATCTTGAGACAAAATGCATTGAACTTGAGATGACTGATATATTGACAAGATTAGTTAGTCTTAAGACAAAATGCATTGATCTTGAGACAGTGCCCCAAGGACAAAACATACATCTTATACTTAGGCGATCTTAATAAAACTTAGAACCTACTTTGAAGTCTTAAGACTGAGATGTTGCCCAGGAACCTTGGAACTCAGAATAGGATGTAAGACAAAATAAGTACAGTTTTAGGATCTATGATACAGCAAGATATCACCCAGACACTATGAAGAAACCAGCTCCAATATTTCATCCAGTGTAGATAAGAGGCTGAGGCCCATCTGCCAGCGCTTCCCCTTGCACTTCAGCATCTCTGTGTATGCTGCAGGATCCTGCCTCGCCATTTCCTTCTCTGTTTGAAAGCCATTGTCTACCCACTGCAGAATACCGCTGGCTAGAAATTGCGTGAAAGAGCTGCAGCTGTCACCCTGCACAGGGGCTGTATTGGAGTGCATGATCGTGGCAGATGGAATGAAGATAGTAGCACCATGTGGGAATTGAATGAAGAGCTTGAGCTCCCAAAGGATGAGGTGTGCCCCCCAACAATGGTCAAAGTGGCCCAATGCTGTGATGGCACACCATCCATAGGGGCAGTTCAAGATGTTGTGATGCTTAAAGGTCCAAATGTTGCTGCCAAAATTGAAGGCAGCACAAGGAAAGACAGATCGAGCAAAGTTGGGGCAAAGGTGTGGCAACTTTTTGTACAGTGCATCAAGGTGGTTGGCATAGTGCCCATGCAATCAAGGGGCCCAGAGGTTGAGGGAGGCTATGATCCTTGGATGAGAGGTGCTGATGAACCTAAACTTCCGTGGCAACAGCACACCAAAAACTTGAAGAGTAATGGTTAATGATGGTGCAGACCGGTTATAAAGGTACTGTGTTGTGTGAGTTGTTCAGGGCACCTCCGTGTGACCTAATCACTTCCTCTAGACGCGAGTTTATACTGTGACTTTTCAGTCAAGCAAGTAGTACTCAAGTGATCGAGTACTAAAAGGTTTTGGCTGTTGGCCAGTGATAATCTCGATAATGAGATAGAATGGAAGAGGGTATGATGTGAATACCACAGGTCCGGTGTAAAAGAAGGAGAAACGACTAGATGAGTTCTCTAGATGAAGGTCCTATGAAAATAACGGTGATAATGAAGCTATGTGTGCGGTAGATGGTTTATAACCAGTGTAGTGTCGAAATACTGAAGGGGGCAATCCTAATAATGCCAGTTAATGGTGGCAAGAGCATGAAAGTGAGTTTATGTCCAGTGAGGCATGGCGATGATGAGTGCTGGTCCTATATGAGATGAAATATACTGAGGGCGATGTTGAAAACTGAGTCTTACTCGGAGACGGTCCTATCCTATGTCAATGTCAATCCTATGTGTGCAAACCTATCCTATCCAATCCTATCCAATCCTATCCTATCCTATGATGGTGTAAACCGGTGTTGAGTCCAATACGATCCTATATGTCGATGTTGGATGTTGATTCCTATAAGTCTGCCAGAGACTACCCAAGTGGGCTGCGATAAATGATGTTGAAAGTAAAGCCAAATAAAACTCCTATGGTACAAAGATGAAGATGATCCGATCCTATAAAAACAAAAAGAGGTGATGTACAACGCGAGCATATGGTGTTACGCGCTAGATGTGAGTATTAAACCAATAATGACGGGGTGCAATCAAAGGTGCGATGAGCGACTGAAGATAATGCTAACGCCGGTCAATCATGGTGTAGAGCATGTTTCTCAAAGAGAACAAAGGGTGTGTGAAGCTAAAGATGGTGTGAAACCAGTCCCTTGCTTATAGTGAGCGTATAGGGTGCAAACAAATGTTATTGTTCATGTACTGCGCTATGCAAGAAATATGGTCGTTTAAACCGGTGCTAATGAGCATAGCAAGAGTATAGAGATGAGAATATAGCCGGTCATGAGCGGTATAGCGAGTGCTAATAGCAAAGTAGCTGGTAGATAGGTCTCCCTTTACTTCTACGATTTTCTATGGATTTTATACTACCAAAGATATTTATTAATAGAGAGACTTAGTAAAGCTGTAAGGCTGCAGCTTGGTAACGATTCAAGTGTCCATATGCATCTCCGTAGTCTCTTGTAACAGCTAATCCTTAGCATTACTGAAGACAGATAAATTCGCTATATCATGGGTTGTCACAGTGGGGTTATTGGGGTGCTGTTTTAACTGTGGACTGTGAGAGTACGGTGGAATTACTGAGGTGAATGGAAGGAATTACGCCTCCTAGTGAGCTGGGCACGGCGATATTATCAATGCCAGTCGTTTGGATGACAAGAACTCAATGATTATTGTGGTAGGGCAATTGTCGGCGGGTATGACCTCATATAATGAAAGGATCAACACCGGTCCGTTACACCATGATGTGCTGGTGATGCAGTCCTGATGTGTCAGTGATGCGTAGTTCGCTTATCACTGGGGTTTGCCTGATCGATCAATACTGTGCCTATTCGTGATGGCATATGAGTTAGGTCGCAAAACAAGTTGGGATGGTTATTCTTTGTTATAGCGGGCCGTTGAAGTGTCAAAGAGGTCCTATAATAGTGCGTGCACACTGGTGTTATCATTATAACCGGTGCTAAGTCGTTGTCACTTAGAAATGACAAAAATCGTGAATTCTGAGCATACAGAGCCTAGAGGCTCATCAGCACAATCACCAGGAAAAAAATGGACATACCGCTTGCATAAGTGGCCATTCACATGACCACTTCACTCCCCACAAGGTGATTGATGATGGCTGCCAAAGCGCTGTTCTGAAGGTGTGAAGGCACCTTCTGCCCCTTGCCATACGATATCCTGACATTCACTGCAGGAAAGCTGCCATGGTGATGGTTGTTGGAGGGCTTGCAGAAGTTCGCTGCTGCACCCTCATGCAGGATAGCATCATGTGCTTCCATGCAAGCTGTGGAGTAGCTTGGATCATGTGGCTGGCCTGCCATGACTGCTACAATGTGCCCCTGGTGGTCAACAATGGGCTGGGGATCGCTGCAAGCTGTGGGTTAGCACTATGAAATGAGGTAGAGAAAGGCGGACTTACAAGCCCTCCCATGGAACCTCAGTGAAACTGAGAGCCAACAATTCCTCACATGAATATTCATGCTCAGCCCCACTTTCCTTGACATTCTTAGCGGAATATGCACCTTTGGCCAAGAGGAGTGCTTCAGTGACAAGGCTGGTATAAATGGGTACTGCTTTCTCCTGGATAAGGCTGAGGGTGCGATCAGACAGACGATGGCCCTCCGCCTCATATTTCTGTTCCCTAGCCAAGCACCTTTTCTTATGGCGCTGCAGCGTAGAAGCAGCCTCAGTGCCTGAGGCGGCCCCATCACCAGCCTCCTTGGCTCCCAGTGGGTGCTTCATGCTGCAGCTGGAGGTAGGGGCCAGCGAAGCAGTAGGGTGGCACTCTGGCATAACATGGATATCATCCAGCTCATCCAGATCATCCTCAGCAGAGTGCTCATTTTCCAGTTCGACAGTGTCACAAAAAAGGCTACTGGAATCAATTTCAACAAAGACCAGGGATACCAGGCCAGTGAAAGTGGTGCTGAGAGGCATGGGGTTGGGGTTAAAAATGTGCCCAGAGCGGGTGGAGCGAAGGGCCCACAGCATGATGGCAATGGGGCTGTCTTGAGCAACAAATGAGTGGTGGATGTCTCTGGAAAAAAAAGCAGTGAGAAGAACAGCCTGGTGAGACTGCGCCACACATGTTAAGAGGCCCACCAGGTGCCTTGCATTGGACCCAGGGGTGATTCCATGCACAAGGGGCCCAGCAGGCTTGAAAATGTGTGAGGTGCATGCAGAGAGGCGCGATACAAGGGCATACCTAGCTGGCGGCAGTGATGGCATTGACCTACACGAATGTCGCTGGGAAAAAACTGTCATAAGAGGGCTCTGGCAAGACTGTGCCGCCCTGGGCATGCCGAACACGTTAAGAAGCCCACCAAGCACCTTGCATTGGACCCAGGGGTGATTCTGTGCACAAGGTGCTCGGCAGGCCTCAAAACATGTGAGGCACATGCAGAGGGGCCCGATACAAAGGCTTATCCAGTTGGTGGTGGCAGCAGCATTTGCCTACACAAATGTCACTGGGAGAAAGCTGTTAGGCATGCACAGAGGCTCAATAGCTCGATGTGAGGGCATACCTGGTTGGCGGTGGCAGCATGGGCCTACAAGGCTGTGCAGCAAGTGTTGTAGGCGGTGCACATTGAAGATGGCTGCCCTACAGGGCAAGGGTGAAGCGGCGGCACTACCAGCAGTGAAAACCACTGGAGCAATGCCTTGCACTGCTGGTTGAAGGTGGGCAGGTGAGCAGACAGCTGCCCAACTGTGAGAACATTTGGAGCAGCATCGGGAATGAGTCAGGTGAGCTTAGGCAGCAGTGGAAACCGCTGGTGTCGCCGCAAAGGAAAGAAGAGTTAAGACACTGACTATATATGAGCATTGAATCGGAGTCTGAAAAGAAATTATTCCCATCATGTGATGGACATGTCTGAAGATGGCGTGGACGTGCTTAAGGCTAGACTGATAGTCTTAAGGCAAACATTATTTATCTTATTTCTCATGAAGAAAATGTCTATATCATTTCTGCAATAATATGTCTATTTCGAGATTGTAATAAAATTAATATTGGTTATTACATTTTTCAAATACAGTCACATTGACGTCAGTCATCACAGAAGTGGCTGTGGCTGCTGCCAGCTGTCATGTGACACTCGGAGTTTGAGTAACAGAGGACCTCTCTCCTTAAGCACTTTTCAGCATTTGCCGAATTCGCTACATGAGTTGAGCATGAGAAAATTCGTAACTCATGGGAATTTTTCTATTCATACACCCATCCACTTTCTATTCTGTGGTTACCCTGGTGACTTCATGGCTTTTTGGCTTTTGCCAAAATTGCTACCTGAATTGCTCATAGGCATCTTGAGCTCTCCTGCAAAATTTTCTATTTGTACACCCATGCCCTTCCGATTTGTGTCTGCATTCCCCCTGCAGAGGCACATATCTGTGTTGGCTGTTTTCTCCTATTGTTGACTGTATACTTTTGTTTGTTCTTCCATGCTCTTCTGCCACTTTCTTGGCTTATTTATTTCAATTGATCGGTTTGATGTATCTATTGTCTATGTGTCAATGTTCAACATGCAAATTCAGATATATCTATCCAAAGAGTGATTCTATCGAGGGGCATTGTGGCTGCATATCAAGAATGAAAGAGAAGGGTGATATACATATCCAATGAACATTGACTAGTAGCTATATATCCCCCAAAAGCCAGAAGCTGTTCATCTTCATGTGTATCGACTGAAGAGATGTGGCAAACTTTACAGACTTTGACTTGAATGGAGAGAAGGACTAGAAAAGTAGGAATTTGCAGGTCGGACTTGTTGAATGTTCAATGAAATAGCAGAGATGGCTTGAGGGCAGGGGAGCAAGTTAAAGGAATGGCACCATCATCGTCAGAGCATGTGACCCTCTTTTACCACAACAATGACTATGACCATCAAGCAGTGTCCATCGCAATGGCTGGCGCATGGTGCATTGCACCTCTGCTATTATTTCTATCCCTTCATTGTCTGGCATGACATGCAAGAGTTTGACTGTGGACACAAGGCTTTGAGAGGCTTGGATGTGGGAGTATTCCATTTGGTGTTACAGGTTGTCGAGCTATAACATAGAACTCGATTGACTTTTGCGTCAACTGTAAAGCTGGTACATTCCCCATCTCCTGGTGTCGCTCCTGACCATGCTCCATGCCTTGAGTGTACCCGAGAGTCCTCATACTCAATCAGCCTCAGAGATTCCATGGCGATGGTATCTTGTTCCTTTGTTGCCTTCATGCTCAGTATGACTCTCACTACCAACTTCAGAACCAAAATTTGGATGACCACGGGCATTGTCAACACCTCTGACCCAAATGTGTATCATGATACCAGTGCTCAGGTGTGACAAAGGCGGGAAGGCAATACATGAGACAAGTTAAAAACTGGGGAGCCCCTGCTCAAAGTGGAACAGTCTGATATCAGCATACCAAAGAGCTTCTTGACCCCACTGGATCCTACACTTGAAAGAAAGGTGCTCAAGCACCAGAGTGGGTCAAGATTACAGCTACACATTTGCCTGTCTTGTTACATGTATCTGCACTCTCCATCTAGCTTCATATTACATCCTTTTCCCCCAATGCCCCTACCATACACCTCTCTGTGATCTGATTTGTTGCATCATCCTGCTATTGTCTTGGGACAACAAAAATAATTTCCTTCTTGCATGGATACGAGGAGAGTTCAATGTCAGAGTCTAAGTCTGTTAGATGAACATCAACAAACCTGGCGGCTGATGCGCTGGACTGGCTTTTCTCCATCTCTTCCAATCCCAGCATCCAAAGTATAGTAGTGCAGTCCATTGGGGGACTGCCAACAGCATCGGAAGAAAGGTTTTGGGATCGGGCTTATGATAAAAACATTGGTAGCTTGCACCTATCTTTGCTGCAAGATTACCTCCAGTCGGGAGTCACTTACCTCCATCCACTCCCATCCTTCGGCAGGAAAGCTGTCTATTTGTAGTAGCTGGAGAAATTCTGAAAGAGTCTCATATTGCCTTGGTGGTGTCATATATTTCAGGGAGAGGCATTACATGGCTCGATTCATCGACAAGAGTATGAACGTGTGGTATAATGATGGTATAGCACTTGAGCACCAGGCATTGCTAGAAGGCCAACTCATAGATGTAGACTTGTCAAATGATCATGCCGGAAGGACCGGGATCAATTTATATATGTACACACAGACCTGTGATTGCCCAGTTTGGTGTGTGGTCTTAGAATTGCAATGATGAACTCTGAGGGAAATCTGAAAACTGAAAAATATATAGGGCTCAGTCATGCCATGCAGATGCAGTGGCCCACACCCTACTAGTTTCTTTTGGTACTTACTATCAAATATGCCAGGTCCTCATCATGCAAATGCCCAACAAAGGATCTTACCTCCATGATAACCCGTCTTCTTCTCAAGGGGCTACTTTTTTGAAAAAAAAGACAGTGGGTCAATTAAAATATTTCAGGCTTTGGCATCGAACCTACCTACCTCCACATGACTATTATGATGTCAAACTACTGTTTTGGGAAGCCGTTTGTTGCCAGAGACAACATGTGACCTGGATCCATCAACATTCACTTGGTGCTCACAACGATTCCACAAGTGCTCAGACTATACTACCATATCCTTATGCAATACAATATGACATTCAACACATTATACACACTTCAGGATATTTTAGCCCACCCATTACTTTCAACTTGTCCGAAACTCATCCAGAAACACAATCTCCTTGAATTCTCCTTGAATTCATCTCTATTGCCTCCCTTTCTTCCTCATGCAAGCATTGCAATGCCAACTGACAGAGACATAGTCAAGCTATAGACATTCTAAGTGGAACTTGAAGGCTCAGGTGAGTTTTCTGGCATCAAACTAATGAAAACAGGGTTTCACCCAAAATGGAGGGTAAAAAATAATTAAGGTTTAGAAAGATCAAAGATTACATAATAAGATAAGATAAGATAAATAATACAGAGTGTCAGGAATAAGTTACCCTCCATTCCGCGAATGGGAAGGAGTCTGGGTTTGGTCAAGATCAAGATTTGTGTTATATTCTGGAGCTTACATGATGATTTGTATGCATGGCGACATAATTAAAGTGAGGTCAACTTTTTTTTTTTGGGCCTGCCGGCCCAACCTACCTACCCACCCGGTGTTCCGGCCCGACTATCCGGCAGCCCCTTGCTTCTTCTTGTTTCTTTTGGGCCGATAACTCGGAGCACTATGCTAGCTTGTGACTGTGTTTCACCTATCCGGCCGAGATCAGCATCATATCTATGTCATTTGGTATTTTTCGTCGTTTCTTCTCATTCTTACCATGATTCTCACCCCCGGATTCCGTTTTCTCGTAGCAGCATTGCTTCCCGTCACTTCGGTTGCCAGTTTTGCCGCCTTCTTGCAGCACTGGGGCCTTCTCTTAAATCCCAAAAACTGGGATGCTTCGCCTTGGATTGTATTTCTCACAGCTGTTGCAACATCCTTCGTATACTTGGCAATCCGTGTTGTCTACATGGACCGCCTTCATGAAGAAGAAGCTAAAGCTATCGGTGCCCGTATCATGACACGAGTTAAAGGGAAATGGCCTGGAAATGCCGATATTTTGGCAGCAATGATTGGCACCTGGGCTGACGGCTACCCCAGTAAGACATTATAACTGCTCCAAATCGTAGGTCTCCATTGCAAATTGTATAGGTGATGGCCTAGGAGAAATGATGGACGTATATGGCCCTTTCTTTAACCTACCCTTGCTATGGTCTGACATGATCTTTACGACGTCGCCGAAGCACATTCAGCTGGTTCTTGCCACCGAATTCCAGAATTTTGAGAAAGGTAGCCTATTTTGTGGCCCGCTTACGAACGCTCATCCGGAAAGCTACATAGGTGAAAGGTTCCAGAATAGCATGAAATCTGTCCTGGGCTTGGGGGTATTCAATGCCGACGGTGAGACAGCCTTCAAGTTTCTTCACATGAGTCATCACTAACCCATAGATCTTCAGGTGACATGTGGAGGTATGCTATAATCACAACAACCTGATTTGCATATTAATTACACCAATATTCTTAGATTTCATCGCTCTATGACTCGGCCTTTTTTCACCCGGGACAGGATCATCCATTTCAATTTATACGACCGACATGCTGAGACGGCAATCAGGCAAATGAAACAAAGGCTTCGAAGCGGGTATCCTGTCGATTTCCAAGTTCGTTGATGAACTTTGATGAAAGACGCGCTCTAACTTTTCTCGCAGGATCTAATGTGCCGCTTTACTATGGACTCTGCAACTGAGTTTCTCTTCGGATCTTGTGTCAATACTCTTACAGCCACGTTGCCCTATCCACAAAGTATATCGATTGTCCCTGCAGAATCTAACGAAGCCCTCTCTCTTGAAGCCAATGATTTTTCCAAGGCATTTTTCGAAGCGCAGCGAATTCTATCTAGTCGCTTGCGTAAGGGATGGATCTGGCCTCTCTTCGAGATCAAACGGGACAAGACCGACGCGCCAATGAAGATCGTGCGAGGCTTCTTCGAGCCCATCATTCAGGCAGCACTCGAAAGAAAGAACGCGTCGGATTCTGCAGAAAAGAATCCAGAGTCCAGAGCGGTTGGCGACGATGAAACACTGTTGGATCATCTGGTCAATATGACGTCTGGTAAGGAGATCTAATATTTTTCGTTAATCGACTTAGTTTCGACGGTATTATCGTAGACCCGATTGTCATCAAAGACGAAACGTAAGTCGTACAGCTCTCACACTCGACCCTAACTGATGGATGTCTTTAGACTCAATATTTTGATCGGTAAGCATTAATGTTTATCCTTGCGATAAAGTATAATTCATATCTGTCAGCCGGACGCGACACTACGGCATCGACACTTACTTTTGTTGTCTATTTCTTGTCCATGTATCCAGATGTCTGCTCGCGCCTCAGAGAAGAAGTTCTCACAAGAGTCGGCACAACCCGTACACCTAATTTTGAGGACATCAAGGAAATGAAGTATTTGAGGGCTGTGATCAATGGCAAGTCTGAAAATCGATGGAAGCAGGCGATGTACTTAGGTGCTCATCTTAGAAACGTTGAGATTGTACCCCGCCGTGTACGTATCCACCGTTTGTGTGCCCATACATTTCTTGATACCCCTCGCACAGCCCTTTCAATAGCAGGTAGGACTGACATATACTCTCCAGTTCTTCCAGGCTTATCAGGCACATCAGAGACTCCATAAGTGCTACAACCTTTCCCTCCGAAGAACCTTCGGAAAAGCCATTTTATATCCCAGCGAGCACGAAGTATTGCTCCATTCATACCCTGCCTCAGTTCCTGATTCCCCTCCTTTTCAGGATATTGTATTCTGTTTTCCTCATGCATCGTCGAAAAGATCTTTGGGGTCCTGACGGTGAGCATTAACATATATACTAGACAATGTCCCAGACACTGACTTATTCCCAGCTGAAGAATTCGATCCTGACCGCTTCCTGGACCATCGACTTAAACAGTATTTAGCGCTGAATCCCTTCATTTTTCTTCCCTTTAATGCGGGACCGAGGATCTGCCTGGGACAGCAATTTGCATACAACGAAATCTCTTTCATGCTCGTTAGGCTTCTGCAGAACTTTGCGTCTTTTGAATATGATCAGGATGCATTGCTGGATGAGTTCTGCCCCCAGCGGATTGGGCTGAATGTAGTGGGAGGAAGGCAATCGACAAATTTCTGCCAAGGCATACATTGACATTGTATAGCGCGGTAAGAGGGGGAATGTCTTCTGCTTATTCTCTGCCTCACGCCTTCTCTTCGCTTAGGGCGGTATGTGGATGAAGGCGACCGAAGCCGACGGCGTTTGAAAGCTGATGCGTATCGCGTATCTCCCTTTATGGTATTTTTGGCTTCTGTAACCATATTACTTATCTGTACTGACATTAGCCGTAAGTACGAAGCGCAATCTACCTACAAACATGAATAGGCATTGAACCGTCAAAAAAAGAGTTAGATGTTCAAGATCAGTGTTTGCACGTTGTCGTGTATTTCGGGGGCGCTCACAGTGCTCCAATCTCAAGTCAATTTCAAGCTATAGTTTGCTGTCCGTCAGAGGAATAATCACTGAGCGGCTTCCCATTTCTATCATTTTTGGCATGTAATGCTATATCCGGCTTATCACAGGTGTGCTTCGTTGGTTCACCTGACTCTCATCTATCTCAGCCACCGGGAAATCGTTTGATCCATTACCCGATTGGCACTATTTTTATTAAATTGCCACGCCAGAATCTATCGTTCCCACTATGACCATTACTCCTGGTATTCGTTTTTTAGCGCCGGTCTTGCTCTCCATTGCTCTGCTTGTTGGTTTTATGACCGTCTTGCAAAAATGGTTCCTCTACGTGAATCCCGACCATTATTACATTTCCTCTTGGGTTGTAGCCCTTGGTGCGACATCATCAGCTCTCGTTTACTGGATATTATACGTCGTCTACACGGATCACAGTCACAAAAAGGACGCCAGATCTATGGGTGCCCGCCTTGTTCCTCGAGTACAAGGTAACTTGCCTGGTAATATCGACATAGTGGCAAAATCCGTCAGGGTATGGGCTGAGGGGTACCCCAGTGAGCGCTTCTCCCTTACAGAAATAATGAGGCCGATTGCGAGTTCTCACACTGGCAGGCGACGGCTTTGACGAGCTAATAGAAACACACGGAAATATCTTCAACATGCGCCCTCTATGGTCGGACATGGTCGTGACGATATCACCAAAGCATATCCAGCGGATTCTTGCCACAGAATTTGAGAATTTCGAGAAGGGTGTGTATACGCTGCATGGATACTCTATAACCGCAATTATGAAGTAATTCGTGCAGGCCAAAGGTTTCAACATGCCATGAAGTCTGTCCTGGGTGTCGGGGTATTCAACGCTGACAGTACGTTCGCTCTTACCTATGGATGCCTTTGCGAACTACCTCCACCTTTAGGCAGCATGTGGAAGTCAGTCGCTATTACATATTTATCACGAACCGTTCTCAAATTGAATTCAAAGGTTTCATCGATCAATGACTCGGCCTTTCTTTACGCGAGACAGGATCACTCACTTCGAATTATATGATCGACATGCAGATGTGACAATCTCTCAGATGAAGAACAGGCTTCGCAGCGGTTATTCCGTAGACATTCAGGTATGTTGTTTTATTCTGTTTCATGTTCAAGAAAGGATGTGATGATTAATCTCGAAGGATCTAATGGGCCGATTTACGATAGATTCAGCGACAGATTTCCTCTTCGGATCTTGTGTTAACAGTCTTTTAACGACGTTACCCTATCCCCACAACGCCTCTCTTACCATGAGAGACTCTGAACATAATCTTCCTACAGAAGCGCACGTATTCGTGGAGTCCTTCCAAGAAGCACAACGTATTTTGTCGATCCGAGAGCGTCAGGGATGGACCTGGCCGCTCTCTGAGATCACTAAAGATAAAACAGAAGCTCCCATGAAGGTCGTGCATGGCTTTGTCGAGCCTATCATTGAGGCAGCCCTGCAGAAACAGAAAGCATTTGGTTCTGCGAGGAAGAAGGATATCAATGAAATCGGCGATGATGAGACGTTGCTGGACCACCTTATCTGCGTGACATCTGGTGCGAGGTGTGAATTATAACTTGAAGCTTTCCTCATGAATTTCTTCTTTAGACCTGGCGGTCATTAGGGACGAAACGTAAGTTCCACAGGACTAGAAGTCACTTCCCAGCTGATATTTCTTCAAAGGTTGAATATTTTATTAGGTATGTGCGCTCTTTTGTTTCTGTCATGGTCTGAAGCTCGTCCGTACAGCCGCTCGCGATACCACTGCATCAACCCTTACACTCGTCATCTATTTTTTGTCCATGTATCCGGAAACTTGCGCGCGCCTCAGACAGGAAATTCTAGCTAGAGTCGGTCCTAACCGTATGCCTACATTTGAGGATATCAAAGAAATGAAATTCTTGAGAGCAGTCATTAACGGTACGAGCCGTCATTTGTTTGTAAAATCGTGTCATTGTGTAATATCTTTTCAGAAACACTGCGATTGTACCCCGTCGTGTATGTGTCCCATGTATATCCGCTAAAAGCCTTTCTGACCGTCTGTGCATAGTCCGTTCGATGTCAGGTAAGACTACGGTATTCTCTATCGAGAGTATTACGTACCTCGCCGCTTAGAGATTCAATGAACGCAACAACCTTCCCTTCAACTGACCCCTCTGAAAAGCCATTTTATATCCCGGCGCACACAAAGTGATATTTATCTTCTTGAAAATTCTTCCTTGATCTCATGATATGCATACGTCTCAGGATCGTCTATTCTGTCTTCCTCATGCATCGCCGGAAGGATCTCTGGGGCTCTGATGGTGAGTATCTGATACAAACCTACAATGGCTCGAATACTAATGACTAGTTAGCTGAGGAATTGGATCCTGACCGTTTCCTGGACCGCCGACTAAAAACCTACCTGACACCCAATCCTTTCATCTTCCTTCCTTTCAACGCGGGACCAAGGATTTGCTTAGGACAGCAGTTTGCGTACAATGAGATATCCTTCATGCTTGTTAAGCTCTTGCAGAATTTCTCGTCGTTCGAATTCTGTAGGGAGGATCTGTCAACTCAGTGTCGCACACCGGCAGACTGGACGAAGTGTAAAGGGAGGAAAGCGGTTGACAAGTTTTGGCCGAGGTGCACACTGACTTTGTATAGCTGGGCAAGTGACGAAGCTTCTCGCCTTGAGATTCGGCTGACGTTAGTTTCAGGGTGGTATGTGGATTAAGGCCACTGAAGCTGACCGAGCATAAAGTTAATCTTATTATGTATGTATGTGTAACCATAGTATATGTCTGGACTCCTTGGACTTCGACTTTCGAAGAATAGCTTGCTTTCGAGTATTTGGAGAATATGACGAACAAACTGTACTAAAGGCTTATGCACCAGGTAGACCTCTTGGGGTCCCAGATACGAAGCCCGCCCCTGTCCGGGCACCTGACTATAAGTGATTGAATACCATTCTAGGAAATCTATAGAGATTGTTGAAATATAGAGGTTTGATGGACATGAGATCGTGCGCAACGTCAAAAGTAAATAATTTCTGGGTTCCCTTTCCTTAGTGCTTGACAGACGCGTCTGTAGTGCTAAAGGCCCAGGTGCAGGGAAAGTGAAGATGGTATTGCATTTACTACCACAAAGGTCCCTCATAAAGAGCGCGATAAAGCAAGTATGATATATGGACAAAATTCTCGCTTTTGTAGAGCCTACAACGTGCTAATTTCCGGACAAACCTGGAAGGATCTTCGTAATGGTCAACGACACGTGATCGTGATTGACCCAAAGCAGCCACAAGTTTCATATTCCGCAGCCGTGGTAATTCTTGACTTCTTACCACTACCACCAGCGTCTCTTCTGTTTGTTTCTTTTTGTTTTCACCATTTCTCTCCTTTTCTACGGTAATGGCAACAATCATGCCTATGGCGGGTCCTTACTTCGTCTTGACTGTTCAGATGCTAATCTTCTGTTCAGGACAGTCACATTATGCAGCGTACCGACTCGGAGGCAACGGACGAATCGCCTTTTGGATCAGGGCTCACGACGCCTGTGGACGAAGATCTCCAGCCTTTTGCTGGTCTTCACGAGCGGCTCGTCGCTGAGTTCGACCTGGACTTGCAAGAAACGCCTAGGCCGGACAGATATCAAAAATCTGATACTGTTGACACGCCCTCCAAGACCCGTTCTCTTTCGAAGGTGGTGACAAAGGCGAAGAAGTTTGCGAGAGGATTGGTACAAAGCTCAAGGGTGAGTGTTTTGCTGACAGAAATGCTTGCCGATTCCGTGCTTACAGACGTCCAGGCAAATGTCTTCGAGGACCAGCGCATGTTACCTATCCTGATATTACCAACGGAAAGCGTAGAAATTAACATTGAGGAGCAACCCTCACCCACTATCATTGCTCAAAAAACTTTCAGCGACGACAAGCCAGGCTCGGCTCTCACCGACCTTGTTCTGGCAAATGACCTTTCTTCCGCTCTCGCTGTTTCGAAGCAAATATCTAAGGATATACTTGACAACAAGGATGATATAGAAACGATTCCATCTGATGCGCGTTTCGCAGACGGTTTGAATATATCGATCTTGCCGGCTAGCACCCAGAACATACCCTCAGGATCAGACCATGAAGTGAGTATCCTAATAATCACATCGATCAGAATATGCTCCATCTCAGGGATCCCTTATCCAGCAAGCCAATTCCATCTCCACGACTGCAGTCAAAAGCACTAGCGAAAAACCCATCGAAAATGTTCGTGACACGTCCTTTTTCCACAACTACACTCACACATCATCTTCCAGGATACTATTGAAATAATTGAAAAGGACGACTCTCTCATCGCCGATTCGACTGAATTTCTCTCTGTTGAAGCTCTCGCACCTAGATTCCCGGACTTTTCCCCAAATACGGTTCCTTCAGCCCTTCTGAAAACCCTTCTCTTCTTCCCTTGGTGTGTTCTCGTCGGTGCAACTATTCTACTCTCCCCTCAGCATCTAGAATATGCTGCGTTCTTCCCGGGATACATTGCATCACCTTCACCTCAAGGAATCCGCCGCTTTGCTCATTGGGCCGAGGTCGCATTCCCCCATGTTATGATTTTCTTCGCTTTCATCGTATGTATCGGCACGCAGCACTTACTACTGGGAATCACGCTTGCCGCTCTTACCGTTGGACAAAGCGTCATAGCGTGGCATGACTTCCGTTATGACAGCGAAATCCCTGTGGGTGACGATGATAGACAGTCCTTGTACCTTATCGCGGTGACCATTCGCTGCTCCAAGTCATTCACGCTCAAGCAATCGCCACAAGGATATCTTGTTGGATGCGAGGAAGACGATACTGATGCGAATGGTGATTCGGAGACCGACTGATTGGTTTGAACGACGCTGGTTCTTCGCCTTTATCTAACACTTCACTTGTATGTTTTCATTCTTGAAATGTCAATTTGGACTTGTATTTCAGCATCTTAATCTGATCACACGCTTCACGATGAATGATTTCGGGGAGATGCTGGTAGACAAACGATGCTTGTATTCTATAGCGGTCAGACTTAGAGGACACCGTCATAGATGTTTCCCCTGCACCGTCTGTTCTTTGTATAATATAACTGGCCGTATCACCCGTTCGTGTATAATTCACTCATTCATGCAACCTGACTCCGTTAACTATTCAGCTCGACTGTTAAGATCTTCCAGTGTATCAGATGCGAGCCAAGCAAGCGTGGAGCGCATACCGACTGCTCCTACAGATCACTGCGAGTGTTCATCCTCAAGAGACATATTAGTAACGTATGTGTCCCACGCCGCAAAGCTACAAATGCCCACTTCAGCAAACATTGTGCGAGAGACTGCGACGACTCACTTGAATCCTGGAGGTGCAAAAGTCCACATGTTGATGGTGTCTGGCCCGCTAGACATCTCTGATTGCCCAATGTCAAAGATCAACGACTGAAATGAACTCGACGAGTTCTCATTTGTCTGGTCCAACGGCAGATCTGTGCGCAGGTAGGTCGGTAGATAATCGTTCAGGTATGTTGGGTCTGTCAAAGCCGAATCTCGTTAACGAAGATCCGCACCAACGGAAGGAAGGCCACGGATACCAGATGGCTGGACTTGTTCGTATGGGGTGTCCGGTATGGCACCGTACGAACTCCAGATGGGAGCAGTACTATCCTGTGGATGCGTGATGGGTATAGAAGTGCTATCTAGCGCACTAGTAGTCTCGAAGGAAGCCATGCCCTTGAATATTTTCCTAGAAGTCCCGTTGTTGTCACGCAAGTTTCATACTCCGAAACGACAACTCACAGTGAACGACCGGCAATCATCCATCTATCAAAGGACGGATGTCAATTTATTTATCATATAAAATACGGTCAGCGCACGTACGTGTCGGATGCATGTATGAAGGTAGCCAGGCATTGTTCATAGCCGACCAGATCGTCTGCATGTGAGGGATGACCCACCCGCTTGCCACTCCAGATGTTCATAGCCAGTACAGTACCCGACATGAAGGCCACTATCTAAAGCAAATTCCAATCAATGAATAGGGATGTAGGACTAAGGATTTCCCGCTCACCAGAAGATGGGGCGTGATAATCTTTAATCTTGTCAAATGAACCTGTAGAATCCGAGCACAAGACCTAGCCGCCATCGTAGATATAACGAGAGACGGCGTGGAAAGCGAGGAGCCGGGGCGTAGAAAGGGTCGATGGGTATAGATTTGGAGCATATGGTAAGTGCTATATAAAACCGCTGATTGATACAAAAATAGCTTATTGTCGCGGTCAGGATCCCAGCGTACTGAAACATGCTCAGTAATACGCTGAACTGATGGGATGAAAGGCATACAATGGTCGGGGATGGAATTCATCCAAGCATTCATAGAAGAATCTATGTCAGATATGATGCGGTCTCCATCTTTTTTGGGAAGGCTCAACTTGTCTTGGCCTTTCCTGATGGAATAGAGATTCCTCACGACAACCGACATGATTCCGCTCAACTGTATTTGTGCATTGAAATAGCTGATTTTGGAAGGCTTATTGCCCGGCTGGCAAAATCGCACTTCCCCGTCTAAACGGATGTCCCAGTATTCGTCGTCACATTCAACAGGTAGCTCTACGTCGAAGCTGTCAAATCATGGATGTTCACCAGACGCAGATTGATATAATCAAAACGACATACTCTTCTTCTTGCATCATGATAGGCCGTCCTTCGTATAGACTCAACAGTCTGTCGAGCGTGACAAGCGCCCTAGTACATATGGTACGATCAGCATTCTGGGTAGAACAAAGCATGATAAATTTACCAAAAGGATCGCTTCTTCAGTTCATCGTCAACTGTCGGCTTATGCCTCTTCGGCTTCTTCCTATGTAACCCGATTTCTACCGCGTACCGTAGTCCAAGTCCGACTACCATCCAGGTAAACTCGGGAACGGAGGATCCAAATGTGTACATCACCGAGAGCTTGTGAAGGCAACCTGAGCTTGATCGGGAACGAAAAGGAGAAAGACTTACGACAGTCTGCTGAATGTCATTCAAGCAGGGAGGACGCAATAACACTTTCTTGGCGATAGGGATAAACTCAAGAAATGTCCATCCTGCAGAAAGCCTCGAACTGGGATCGGCTAACACCCTCGGGTCGTCCGAATGACGCGACGCAACCGCTAAGACAAACAACAGTGTGGCAGCGAAATTTTCATCCCGAAGATGTAGCCCGTCGGCGACGTTCTTCACGAACGTAGGTCGGTGTAGGATTGGCAGGATTGGGTTCATCGTTTCAAAATAGATGGCGACTAGACTTGTGATAAGATCGTTGTCAGGAAAAATGTAACAAGCTTTCTCGGCGTCGGCCGTAGCGCGTTCCCACTGGTCAACTGGTTAGTGATGAAAGTAGTGAAAGATTAAATGGCAGGTAAAGCAGGACACACAGGATATAAATTAGAATAGTCGTGTATTTGCATCGTAGTCAAGCTACCGATCAGTTTCTTTTTGGTGGAAAGGGCGCTCATGAAAAGCGCCAAACCACTTGACGGTCCGAAACACCTCTCGCTGAGGGACTTGTCGTGTTCTAACGACAGATTCTTCATTTTTTCCCCAAGATCCAGGTCCGTAAAGTCATCGTCAAGCTCTACCACTTCAGACGTAAGACTTGCAGGTCGAGATGAATTGTTTTGCAGAGACACAGCCACATATCTATTTGTGCTTTCAGGTAGAACGATGTCGGGATCGTGCTATAATGATTGAGAAAAGGCGCGGGGCAGACATAAATTTCCGAACCTCTTTGAGCGCACGCTCCAATTGCTCCGCACGTCGTTCTAAGTCCACTACGTAACTGATAAAATATCAGTTCCATGCCAAAGTTTCCCTTAGTTTACAGTCATCGCACCCAGCATTGTATCTGCGTCTGTGTAACTTTGAAGACGCAGTCGAGTCTTGCCTAAGGACACCGAAATCAGTGTCAAATATAAGCGTCGAGACAGACAAAACCAACGCAAGCTTCGGACCCCGTCTCTGTACGATAGCCATGATAAGTTTTCAGTCTTTCGAAGCTAAGAGAGAACTGGCCTTCGTTGGAGCCATATAGGTGCACTCCATATCGAGAACGATGCAATTTAAACAACGATTTCCCGGTTCACCAATATCATAACCTATGAATCAAGGTTCAGTCGTCTCTTTTATCTGGTCTGAGGCGAGCGGGTTATACATTTTACTAGTAAAGGTTGTCAAAGTCAAACAAAGAATTCACGGAAAAAAACTTGCTTTTTCTTACGCGACACCTGTCGCAGGCGCGAGTCATTCTCCTTTTTGTGAGGGATGACCCGTCGTCCATGGTAGCTGGAAAAAGTGAAATATGTTAACGACAGTCATGGTTGAGAAATATCCAGTAGGCCGCATAGCCGCACACACCGCCTTAGCTCTTCTCCTTGCCGTACGTAAAAATTGCGTAAAATTGCATGGCTGTGCAGGATCAAGTCTTGGCAAGTGCGCTGGTACAACGATCTTCATTCCCCTAGAAAAGCAAAGAATTCTTCGCTCTTTCTTCACTGACAATACCTTGGAGACTGCTATGAGTCAAGATCTTGCTGCTTAGTTTCGATCTTTAAATTTTAATCCCTTTTTCATTCCGCGGGATCGCCGGGCTGTCTTCACCGCCTTGTTTCTTCACAGAGCATCTACATAGCTACGGAATAATGATATCGCTGCTTCTGATTTGTATTACATGCCTATCTTCTTCGGAGCCTATCCGAGGAGCACGGCCCTATCTCGTCAGAGAATGTCGCGATGCGAAGGCCGACCTTTCGTCAAGTCTGTATTATGCACTGACATCTGTCTACGAGACTACCTCCGCTACAAGCATACAGAAGGATTCTCTGAACACCTGACTGACATTCCTCATAGCTTCCTCAGGTTCATACTCTTTTCTCAGAGTTATAGTATGTACCGTCTGCCTGACTCTGCGAGGATTCCGGATTGACTGATAAGTGAAGTAGTTGAGGAGTTATCCTTCGATAATCGGAGCAGTTTTTGGGAATCCGACGTTGAAATAGTGAAGGACGAGCACAATATGTTGATATGACCATTTGAGAGGTCAGTGGAACCCTCACGTGACACGGCTACTACATCTCGCTATGACATACGTGGATACCATGTCAACGGCAAGCCAGCGAGAACTAGTTTTGATCTCAGTACACGTAGCTTTCCTTCCATTTTCCTACGTAGGCCTAATTGTATATCAGATTGGACATCCTTGACTCGGAGTCGGTGTTCTCTATATCACTCACGTAAGCCACTGTATAACGTCGTTGTTGAATGTTGACCTGTGCTCCATGGACGGTTCGTGTATTCTGCTTCTTCAGGG
This sequence comes from Armillaria luteobubalina, assembly GCA_030435615.1. Taxonomy (NCBI): domain Eukaryota; kingdom Fungi; phylum Basidiomycota; class Agaricomycetes; order Agaricales; family Physalacriaceae; genus Armillaria; species Armillaria luteobubalina. Next base: position 57,344 of record JAUEPU010000204.1, read on the forward strand.
TCCAAGAAGGTGACATGCTACCAACACACCACATGTCTCTAGCGAATATGACTGGAGTTTACGGGAGATACTTCACGAAGCTCAGTGGACCGCAGGAGAACTTAAAAGTTTCCCTTTGATGCCTTCGAGCAGTCCTCTACGATACCTCCGACTAGATGGATTGCCTAGTACTTCTGGTAATGGCCATAAATTTGTCTTCATCGTGTACCATCATGATTATTAACTCATAAATTCAGTGAGAGTATTGGTAAATGACTTCTCCTACTAGTAGTTCGCCTCAGGGTTCTAGTGGAACAACCAGTGCCGATATCTGTGCACCATCTCCCACTAGTGCTCTATAAAAGTTTACAAGTCTCTTCTTTTCAGGCTAATTTCAATTCTTGCTCTGAAATTTCAAGACCGCAACGTTATTCTCCGATATACAATGCTTCGGTACTTAACCGTAGTTTTTCCTTGTAAGTAATTGGGTCTCTAGTTGTTTGGCCTTAATGATGAATTTAATTTCAGTACAAGTAGCATGCACGAGAAGTGATTATAAGAGTATCTTTCAAGGGAGTTCTTAGTTAGATCAGTCGGACTTGGAGTAGCGCGACTTGAAGAAGAACATAAAGAGGCGGGAATAAAAAACGAAAAGTGTTCAGAGATCATCTACTAGGGTTCCCAAAAAACGTTCGGCATGTCCTGGAAGAATACATCATTATCAGCTCGTGTCGTGGCCGGTGGAAGAAAAGCCTCCTACTATTGGGCTAGGTTCGCTGGAAAGCTTCATCTATGTCAGCAAAGAGAGACGATGCGGGTGCCAAGCACTACCTGTGGATCCTGTTTAAAATTCTGCCTTAAAAGATCTAGGATTTTGCGTTCCTCCCAAGCAGGAATAGGTTTTCCTGCTCTGATGAACTTCTCGCACCACGACTGAACTCGTATTGCATAGCTTTGTTTTCGACATTGAAGCCTAGATCTTGCTTTCTCTGTTTCCTGTCTGGATATACATCTTATTTTTTTTAGCTCAAAAAACAAGATGATTTGCCTGTACATACGTGATCTGAACCATGAGATCTTGCAACGTGAGTCCATGCGGATTGCTCTCTGTGACCGATTCCAGTTCAAGATTCATGCCGATATCCCAGACAGTGAAGGTACGTACTGCATAAATCTACCAATACCTGGAGGAAAAGATAAGAGTTGGAAAAGTAACCGAGCTGAGTAGAGGCATTTGCTCACTTTGGTCATTGACCAGTCATCGTCCATCTCCCACGTCAACTGGCTGTCCTTACACGACGAGAGGCAAACCTAAAGGAAACTAAGCATGATAGAACTTTATAAGGGAGGCAAATCCCCCACCACATTCGCCTTCTTCGAATACTTAGGTATTTCGCAACAACCATCACAAAACATTCCAGAAAGTGGAGATTCGCACATTCTATCTGTTTCGTTCAGTATACATTCCTTAGGTTGCACATTGCCGCATATATCAGATCCATAGCTTTCCAGTACGGTTCGTATTGATGCTTGAGATTTTTTGTTGAGAAGGGCTGTGTTAGCAGATAGCGAATAAATTTTCACACCTAGAGTGTTTTTGGTGAGTAGAGGATAGAGGATATCCCAGTCATCTGGAATTAACGTGAGCCGATTAACAGGTCAAGTAACGGAATATGAAAACTTACCGATTGCATTACGATGCTTTACCTGTTTCCCGGAATGCGAAGTGACCGTATATGTAGAAGTAATTTCCCACGAATTGGATCTCCGTGGACCCAAGACTCGGTTGCAGCGGTGATGAGTCAAGTCTAGATATAAACAGAGCTCAACTAAAGGGAGAGAAACATAATACCAGGATAAATCACATACCCAGCAAGGTACCTGAGTGGCAGGCATCCAGAACAGCCTTCGACATAGAGATTAGTCAGTTTTTCTGCCGATGCGGGCGTGTAAGAGTAACTTTACAGTAAGATGGCACCCTTCGGGGAGCTTATTGACGAGGTGTTCCCGAAGGGTCTGGCCGTTCAGATTGAACAACAGGGACAGGACTCAGCGCGAAGTGAGACGTACATTATCTCGGATGCAAGGACCACTACTGCTATATAAAACTATATTGTCGTCATGGATTGCAGGAAAAGCTTGTTATCACAGGACCTACCTTCGTCCATCCCATCTTCTTCGCCACCTGAGAGGTTCTTTAGTTGGGCAGCATGACCTGAGACTGCATCCAGTATTGAACCGTATTCAACAAGAGACAAACAAAGGCTCAAACTTACAATAGAAGAATAAACGGTCCCCCGGCTGGATACCTTGGGTCAAGTTCTCGATATGTTCCATCTAGGATGGTCGGGACTGGAGTCAACTCGAAGGATGGTAGAATGTTCCAGTATATGATAATCACCAGGTTTTTGTAAGTTGGTTGGGTTGTATCATGACTTGGGTCGCCGTCATCTAATAGCATAATCACATCTGTGTAATGGTAGACCCCTAGAGCCAGTCTGAGTTGCGTATATAAATGAAAATTAAAAGGGCTCACCAATGAGTAGATCCTTAATCTCCCTCGCATCACGATGCGGACACCGCAGTTCTAGCAGCCCAGAGACTGATGATCCCTTGACACCAACAATCAGAGCCTTCCTTTTGGGCGAAGTTCTCGGCTGGGCCGTTGCAGTCTCAAGTTTGGGCAGCTGTATGTCGTCCATGGGGGTTTAACGGGTGGTGGGCGGTGTAAAGAGACGAACCGTCCAGCTTTTAAGGACATCCTATCATTGCAGTGTCGAGAGCTGTTAATTTAATTTAACTTTTAAGTGGGAATGCCATCTAAAGTCTGCCGCGGCAAGTTGAGGGGATGGCTCAGTTATACACGTAATAAGTCGAATTCTCGAGTTGTTGTGAGCGCGTTCGAAATGCAGTTTTTTACTGCTCCTTTTTTGTGAGGAGGGTCCAAAATCATAGAAAGTCTACGAGCCCAACACCAGGCGAGATGATAGATCTACTTCGCGCACTGCCACTAGGTAGTAATTTGACAACAGTTGAAATCAATCGATCGCCGCCCGTAGATCACGTGTAGTATAGTGGCCACAAACGTGCTACCTAGACCTATTCCTCGCGTTTTCAGGCGTTGCCCCAACTCGGCGTGACTATCATGTATATATTATAACGGTATACAGATCACAATATCCCCATAGTATACAAGCGAACGAGAGTTGACTATGCCTGGGCAATGATATGGTACTCATGTCACATTAAATAGAGATATTTGATCAGTTTCAAGGAGCCCAACAGACGTTTTCCATATCCTAAATGTTTGAATCAACATCAACAAATGTCATACATCGTGAATAAGGTGTTTCTTACTACTGGACCGGGACCGCTGAAGAGCTTTGAAACCCAGACGTTAGAATAAGAAAGACGCGAGGGAGGAAATAGGCATGCCTGTGGATCCTGCTTCATACTCTTGTCCAAATACTCCCTAATGGCCGGTGAATGCGACGCCGGGATAGGTCCGTGCTTTTGACACCACGCCTTCACCTCTTTTGCGTAAGTCTGTCGTTGGCCTGTTGTCATCTTTCGAGTTTCGTATCTGTAAAAGAAAAAAGTCAGCCCGCAAGTTAAGGGCGCGAAAAGATAAGAAACTCGCATGACATGCAGCATGAGCTCCTTCAGTGTAGGATTGCGTTGGCGTCCTGCGACATAGGTCAGTCTACCTATTCCAAGATGTTACGGGAACGTACTGCAATATTCTATCAAGACCTGGATTCAGATGTCAAAATTTAGGCCTTTCCTTCAAAGTTAAAGCGTGCGGTAAATCACACACATTGGTCATCGAATATCCTTTGCCTTTAATTTCCAAAGTTGTCTGACTATCCTTGCATGAAGAAACGCACACCTAGACCCGTGTTAAGCTTGCGCAGGAACAGACAACATACACCTACCACGGTTGCTCCTTTTGGAGACTCGCCGGAGATTTTACAAAATCCGGAACAGTATCTGTCTGGATCGGGAGAAAGGCACATCTTGTCTCTGCCTTTGAATACGCGTTCATCAGAATCGACGTCAGTATCAGATTCCTCTTCAATAGTGTCAAATCGATCGAGCAAGGCTTTGCAAATTTCGATAAGATAGGTCTGTCATTTATGATAACGAATGGGATTTCTCACCTTGGAGTTCAATGTCACGTTGAGCATTAGATGAGTCATTTTCTGCCGAAACGGGTCTCAGCACGCCATCGAGATACCTCGAGATATTAAAGGCTCACCCGGCGTACTAGGCACATCTGATTCATTTGTGAGAATTTTCCACCACGATCCGGACCTGCGTCGACCAAAAACGCGATTACAACGGTAGTGCGGCAAGTCTGATTCAGCCGTTTCTTTAGTAAGAAGGGAGAGACGAGTCAAGAAGCAGAGCTAACCTAACAAGGATCCCGAATGACACGTATCCAGAACAGCCTGAATGACAAATAAATTGGTGCATAGGCGTTGGAAAGGAAACGTGCCTTACCGTGAGTTGGCATCCGGCAGGGAGGGGATCTACTAGGTATCTTCGAAGGTCCTACAAGTGTATATTGAGCATCGATGGATATATGGTTACGCTTGAGTGGCCCACGTTATCCCGGATGCAACTTCCACTCTTGGTGACCAAACCTGATGAGCCGTCCGCGTCATAAGCAGGGGCAATACGACTGAGAGTGTATACGCGATAGACTTACACTCATCCTGCCCATCTTCTTCGGTACCAGATTCATTCTGCTGTTGCGTGCTATGCCCAGAATCTACCAAGTATTCATTCGCGTCCTCTCAAGAACACCGAGTTAATGCTCACAGTAAAAGAAAAATCTGTCTCTTGGTTGGGCGTCATGTGTAAAGGCCTTCATATGTGATATCTGATAACATTTGGTTGGAGTGACACTTAATGAAAGCAATAGGCTTACTATGTTTTTTCGGGTCGGCTGTCTCGAACTGCGACGTGGATTGCTATCATTCGAGTCCAAAAGTGTGACTATATCTTCGGCCCTGTAGCCATAAACGTCTTGGGTGCGCTGAATAGGTATGGATATAAATGATAGTAGCCAGTGCTTACCAACTAGCAGTTGTCCAATGTTTCTCGCGTCGCGATGTGGACACCGTAATTCCGCTAATCCTTCGCCGGCCGTCTTCCCAATGGCAATGATGAGAGCTTTCTTTTGAGGGATGGTTCTGGTTGCAGCTTCCGGGGGAGTTGTCAATGGCAGGTCACCCATGTCGATGGTATTAAGAACAGCGCTGGGACACGACATACAGGCGAGCAAGATGTTGGTAGTGTGGAAGATACGTCAAGGGACCTGGAGTTCTTATGTGGATGAAATTGTCGCGGCGGTGTCATCATGAGAACAGAATCCGTGATAAGTATAGTTAGTTTCAGTCTTGACGAGCGCCTACCCAGCGCCCGGCTAGGCAACTGCCAGGTACCAAAGTGCTGCTTATCATCCAATGACCAGTTTGCATTTCAGTGCAGCATGAATCGTTCGCTTGCCGTTCGATATGACTAGGAGTGTCTGGAAAAATGTGTACGTTCATCCAAGCACCCCGCGGAACTGTTACCAGTGACCACGCAGCCACTGAGCCCGAGTACCAGCGCTAGCTTGTAATATATCACTGATTGATTGTCAAACATCTCCATTCGTCTTGACGATTCTGATGGGCTGTCGCGGATCATGAATGGATAGGATCTTCAAGTCGGTGGAGCGCCGGGAAAAGCTGGGTTGAAACAGTCCCGTCCCTATTTTTAGGGCCATCTCGGACATTGAAACACCCGTACCGCCTTAGTGGGCGAAGCACTGTGTCCATTGAATTCGTACCCTTGATAGAAAGAGGCATTGTTCGTTTCATTGATCTGTCCATGCATCTTAACTGCTTCGACACTGGTCTAGGAGAAATATCTTGATGGTCAGAAAACCTTATTACAAAGTCGTAGCCTGCCGTGTGGAATCACTGGAGATGGGTACAAAAAATTCATCAGTCACTCAAGGAACGGATATTCAACTTTCTTATCATGTTGTGTATTCTCAGAATTTGCCCAGCGGGTAAGGAGGTTGATGTTCGACGTTCCGTTTTCGTCGGTTTAAGCATCTGGGAGACAGTGCGGTCGACGACTGATGATTATCTTTATTTTGATCAGGTCCTGGTGTCATTCCGGCTCATCAAGACCCAAGAGGTGTGAAAAGAATAACAAAACAAATTGCAGTATATCAGCTTCGAAAGTTCATCGCAGAAGCCGGAAGATGGTGGGGCGAAAGAAATTTTTACTCGGGTGCTCGGAATCGGTCGGAGAGGTCCGGGGAAATGCACGTGATCGATTGACGATCACTGACTCTAAATAGCAATCACCGCTTCCACCTGTACTTGCATGTCACAACGTATGCAAATTTCTGCCCTTCAAGTCTCTGGAAGTCTACCTTCATACCTTACAATGAACGTGGAACGTCAAACGTCTACAAGATTCTTCAATGACGCTGTCTTCTGCCTCTGCGCTGGCAGAAAGACTCGGACATCTTTACTACACTCTTTCCTTTTGGATGCTCCATGTTTGTAGATATTGGAGCTAGTTGGTAAGGTAATTCTCACCAAAGGAAACTCTAAATTAATAGTGCAGATACACTACAGGTGGCGAACAACGTCTTTTTGCCCATTCCTTTTTGCCTCAGCCGGACTACCTCCAATCCGGCATAGCGAGGGTCGAGGGAAGATGGATGGAGTTCGGCATACAGTGGTCGATGCTCTATACCACATCTTCCTTACGCTTAGTGATGCACAACCATGGGATGTACCACATCTCAAACGCTCACCATAGCAAGTGCAAAAGCCGAAGGTCACGGTATTTCGTTTCTCGTGGCCCGTCAAGTAGTCAGATTTTTTCATCGAAGGTGGGAGTACCGCTTTACAGATGATCCTACAATAATCTCACATTCCCCGCGCTCCCAGTGTTATGGCTAGTTCAATATGCTCTGTATGACGATTGAAAGTAAATTCATTCCCCACTTTTTCGAGATGTCCGACTTCCTTGCCCAGTTCAAGGCTGTTTTGATAAACATGTGAACGAGATTTGCGCCTGCCGAGATAGGAACAACTATAATTTGGTTCCTTGAAGAGTTTGCTGGAGCAGATGATGCCGATGATGAAGGGGAGTGTTGCCTGCGCAGGAGGAAGACGTCCAGCACACCCTGTATTCCTAGATGCCTTACGCTAGTAAGATTGTGGATCTACTCAGTAAGTCCCTCGCATCTAATAATAGGCGTACATCTAGGAACTTAAGGGCGCTGTCAGGGGGACAGAATTCTCAGGATATTGTAGATGTTTTCCTTGGATTAAGAGCCCCCAAAATATTACCCCTGAACCTCACGGCACCGAGAAGGCAGTAAGAGCGTTCCTGTGCCTCCCAGAGATCTCTTCGCGTTCGGATGGTTTCAGCCAGGTGTATGTAGAACATCTCATGCCGTTGTCGCGCACACGACCAAAACTTCAACATTGCGGCGGGTGATGTAGAGTTCCGTATTGCCATTCATCGGAGTAATAGAAAAGTGCATAGTACGGCTCTACGCCACTTAAGGCCGTTTGTCGGACACTCAAAATACTCTGCCATGTGTTGAAGGCTGAGTACGTCGAGTCAGCCGTCAATACGTAGGTGAAGGCAAACCCTGGGACCTAACATCGTCAGACGGGAATTAGATAGCGTTCCCACCGAGTCATTGCGTGCAATGCGCATGCTCTCCAAAGTAAACCTTGTTCTTTATCAATTTCATTGGGTGCAGTGCATCATATGAACCGTGGGAGAGGACCCGTGCTTTGTGAGCAAAAACAATTCACATAGATTGAGGACGATTCTTTAAAAGCAAGTTATCAACGAACATACTTGTTATTCTGCACAAATTACTATTTGCATAACACATTACTGTATCTTCTACTTGCAGAGGGGTCGATACAGTCCTGAAACAACCCGTGTCTACCTCTCTCACTGGTTCGTTTTTGTTTTACGTCGCCACTACCCTTTTCTAACTTCTTTGAAGTAAAATTCTAAAATAGATGCTTAGTCACGTCATGTAACCGTGACTGCGCGGGTTAGGTGGCTGTGTCCGGGGACCCATCACTTTCGAATGATGTCCTCCCTTTTCTTCCACCATCACCATCCCCAGTGTCCAGGACATGGGTATCTGTAGAGATTCTGGTCCTCTGGACCTACAGGATGCTTGCATTCGAGGCTCCTGGTCAGCACTGATACCGACAGTACTCGTCGTCGCGTTCTGCATATCTTCCATTCCAATCAAAGTGCCAGAAATCGTCCGGCCGTATGTCGACAGTGTCAAAGCGCCACTGCAGACATTCTTGCCTCTTCATGAGGCAGAAGCTCTAGATCTGGACGAAAAGGAGTCCGAAGGGGAGGTAGAGGTTGACTGTGTCGTCCCTCTATGGCGGACTGTCGTTTTCGCGTTGTTGGGGCTCGTGGAAGCGCTATCATGGCTGGGAAACGGCTCTTATCGTCTTGCTATGTACCCACAAGATGCCTGGGTAGGAATACAACCGCTCTTGATAGCCCTGACGTGGCTCTACACGGTCGTGGTACCCGTTGCTCGACCTTCTCCCACTCCACCATACGACTTGTTCACGCTGTACGTAGTGCATCTCTTCAGTGGAATCATGGTGCTAGGTGGCACTCTATACGAAAACTCTGTCTACGATCTTCCGCTACCACCAGCTACACTCATTTTGGCATATTCGATCAATTTAGTCATCATCTTGGTGGTCCTTGGGGTCGTCGTGAATATGCCGCTCGATTTGCCAAGCAGACGGGTTGATAGGAAGTCCATTGTATGCCTAGTGGTCTAGTGAGAGTCGGGATAATATGCTGACATCGTTTAAAGGGAGTCACCGTCAGTCCAGAAGACTATACGACGCTCTTCGGATGGATTACATTCTCTTGGGTTTATCCATTAATAAAAAATGCGCGTATAATTGTTTCCCGAAAACATCTTTCGACTTACCGGCTAACAGGGCAGATACAACACTTTGAACGATATCGACGTCTGGAACCTCAGCCCGACATTTCAGTCTCGCCCTTTATTCATAAAGTTTAGCAGTGTCATGTACGTCTTTTTGATATCTGTGTATGTTCATGCGTCTCATTTATGTTCAGTCGCTCTTCCCTCCTCCGCCAGATTTGGGCATCTAACTCGTTGGACATCATTCTTGATGCCTTTTTCACGATTCTCAGCGTGATCTTCAATTACACGACGCCGTTCTTCCTCAAGTACGCACTGAAGTCTGTTTTCTGGTATTATGTTTAACCGTTTTGTAGCCGAATTTTAGCTTCCATCGATGACAATGCGACGCCAGAACGTCGCACGAATGCATACATCTATGCATTCTTGATGTTCATAATATCCGTCGCTAGGGCCGAGTTAGATTTGCAACATCTATGGTTTGGGCGACGAGCAGCCACAAGAATTCGATCTCAGCTTATGGCAGCAATCTACGACAAAGCTCTGAAGCGAAAAGATTTCTCCGGCATCATTGATTCGGATAAGGGTAAAACCACCGAGGACAAGAAGGACGCTACTGCCGCGAACGGGACAGGTAGTCTCATTGTCATCTCTTAGTCACTTCCATCATAACACTCACCCTGCCAGATAAAGGAAAGGACAAGGCCAAGGAAGACGACAAAGGCGATGATCCCAAAGCCGGTGCCGACGTCGGTAAAATCGTCAACCTGATGGCCGGTGATGCTAATAAGGTTTGCAGAGTTTTTCATCTTTATACCCTCCTAATTTTTGGTCTAGATTTCGAACATGGTCACCGGGGCGTACTACATCTATGGCGGTATGTATATATCATCCAATTCCAAAGCATTGTATTGACTAAAATCGTAGCTCCCCTTGAAATAATTATCGGCGGACTCTTCCTATACCAGTCAGTCTCATAGTCTGAACGTGTGAAGATATCTAACCCTGCTTTTCAGGTTGCTGGGATGGTCTGCCTTTGCTGGATTTGTCATTCTACTTGCCGGCTGGCCTTTGAATAGCTATCTCTCCAAGAGAAGTATCCGGATTCAAAAGGGTTACATGGCTGAAAAGGATAAGCGGATGGGCGTCCTCAATGAACTCATCGGAGCCGTGAGTTTTCTCGCCTTCATCGTTGTGTACAACGCCAACGGATCAACATTCAGGTTAAATTCATCAAGTTCTTTGCTTGGGAGGACCGATGGATTGACCGCGCTATGGCGGCCAGAGGCAAGGAGCTGAAGTGGCTGATTAAAAGTAAGTGTTCTATTACCAAGCTTAGGCTAGGAGTAACTTGGTGGCTTCGATAGGCAGAATCAACTGGATAATGTTCTACGTTTTATGGACCACTGCTCCCATTTTGGTATCCATCATCGCTTTCTTCGCGTATGTCGTTCAGGGCAATGAACTGACCATCAGTACCGCCTTTACGGTATGCTTTTACCCTTCGTCTTCGTTTTTGCTTTGGGCTTGACGCGTCATTTAGGCCATCTCACTTTTTGCCATGATTCGGTTTGTAATTATTCTCGACGCTTCAATACTTGTGGCTCATAAAGATTGCTTAGGGGACCGCTCAACATCATACCAATGTGGATCGTTCAGGTTCTTCAGGTGAGTGCACAGAACCCGGTATGAACTCTCGCTGAGATCACGTTCAGACCGGCGTTGCCCTGAAACGAATCGAAGTCTACCTCCAGGAAGAGGAAGTTACAGAACAGGTCTCATCGCTGAAGAAAGATCTTTCAGAACCTCTCCTCCTTGGATCCGATGAAGACGGGTTAGGGCTTGAGAACGCTACGTTGAAGTGGAATGAAGTCGAGAAACCCAAAGAGGATGAAGTCAACCACCACAACAAACTGTCGACTGCGTCTTCTACGGAATCCCTTGAAAGCCAAGCCGAGACAACTATTGAGGGCGAACCTATCGACCATAAATTTGAGCTTCGTGATGTTTCGGTGATGTTCCCCGAGGGTCAACTTAGCATTGTCACAGGCCCCACCGCTAGGCAAGTGTTTGATTCTTCTATCATCGTTTTAACTTATCTCTTCTCCCGTTGTAGTGGCAAGACGGCCTTACTTGTAAGTCATCGTTGTTGCGTACCACAGTTGACTATTATCTGAGTGATTATGATAACACAGATATCCGTCCTTGGTGAAATGACGCTCCTCAGTGGTCGCATCATCATGGCAAAGGACAGGTCTAGAATCGATGAGTATGGAAATATGCACGCGATCTCTTATGCTGCCCAAGCGCCTTGGTTACGCCACCAGTCCATCAAGGATAATATCCTGTTTGGTTACCCGCTAGATGATGAACGGTATGAAGCCGTAATAGAGTGCTGCGCTTTGAAACCCGACTTGGCCATGCTTGAGGATGGCGATGCTACGGAAATTGGTGCTCGCGGTGTTAGTTTAAGTGGAGGACAGAAAGCTCGGTAAGATTTTTCAAAGGCTTTAGGTATGTGTATTCTAAAGAAGATTACTCTATAGGGTTGCTCTTGCTCGCGCTGTCTATGCCCGTACCAAATATGTTCTTCTCGATGACCCTTTAAGCGCTGTGGTATGTTGTTGTTGTTTTTCTAGCGGGAGGGAGCGATGGAGCTGAGAATTGTCCCACAGGATAGTCATACATCAAGGTTTTTGTACGAACGTCTTCTTCTTGGACCCCTTTTGGCCAACAGGACTGTTGTAAGTTCCTCATATCAAAGGGGCATTACTAGGATTGCTCAATGAATGTCTTTACAGGTCCTTGTTACCCATCATGTTGAACTGGTCCTTCCGGGGGCTTATTATTTGGTTCGCATGCTGGACGGGCGTATCGATGCAAAGGGGACCGTCAAGGACCTCCGTGCGCAAGGACTATTGGACGAGATAACACAGGAGGCGGCGCTGGAGGCCCACGAAGAGCAAATAGAAGCTGAACATTCCACGGAAGACACTGTCGAGGCAATCACTGATAAACCTACTGACATCGATGCGAAGAAACCTCGGAAACTCATCAAAGACGAACATCGCGAAACAGGTGGTGTCAAGTGGAGCATCTACAAAAGCTATCTAAAGGCCTCGTACGCACATTCTTTTTGGAGATCGAATATGTACTAACGCTCTCTTTGTAAAGGTCATACTTAATTTGGGGATTGCTTCTATCCTTCGTGGCCATTAATCAACTCCTCGGTATCACTGAGAAGCTCTGGATTAAGGTACGTTATCCCCTTGCAAGATTCACAACATGCATGCTCATGGTATCTTTCTTAGACATGGGGAGAAGCTTATGGAGACGTCCACACCTCGATATCTTACAACAACAGAGTCTTCTCTGCCCCAGAACATGAAATTGTGTTCGATGGACATATTCAGTCCCACATTCACAACTTCCATAACGCTCCTCCATCAATAAGTTTCGCCAGTTTTAACCTTCCCGATGCCCGGGAGCACCCATTGTTCTATGTTGGTATTTACGCCGCGATTGGCATTGCAGGCGCTATCGTAAGCGTGATGTCAACGACAGCTCAGTTTACGGGCGCTCTCAGAGCATCACGCATTCTCTTCGAGTACGGCTTAATCTCGCTTCTTGTTTTGGTTAGATCATGCTGAACTTCTCTTCAGACAACTCCTTGTCACCGTCGTTCGAGCAACATTCAGGTTCCATGATACTACTCCTCAAGGACGTATGCTGAATCGCTTCGGCAAGGACATCGAGACTATCGATTCATCGTTGGCCGGATCTATGCAAGCTGTAAACTCATCGCTTGCCAGCTTTTTTGCTTCAATCCTGACTGTGGCGTATGTTCTTCGTTTTTTTGATGGGTGACGGCATGCTTAATTGATGGACAGGGTTGTCTTTCCCATATTCCTTGTTCCGGCTGCACTCATTGGCTTCATCTATCGAGAGCTTGCTATTGGGTACTTGAATACTGGACGCGATCTTCGCCGCATGCAGTCCAACACTCGCTCGCCCATCTTTTCCGACTTTGGAGAGTTGCTTGAAGGTATAGTCACTGTCCGAGCGTTCTCAGCAGAAAAGAGGTTTTTGGACAACCTCCACAAGAAAATAGACACAACCACAAAGGTATTGAACTAACATTTACTTTATCAAAGAGTGGGGATTGATGTCGCTTAGATGTGGTATGGTTTCTGGATGACAAATCGGTGGCTTTTGTTGAATTTTGACGCCCTGGGTAAGTTCTTCTCAATTGAGGCCTTCTGGTAGCTGATCATTTGACAGGTGCTACTGTTCGTCCCTTTCAAATGTTTGTAACCTTTGTTGTTAACTTAATTCAAGGCCGTATTTGTTACCTCTCTATTCTCGATATCAAGCCTCGACAATGGGGCAGGTATCGCAGGTCTTTGTATTACTAGTGCTCTTAGCTTCACCTCGTCGGTGTACTGGGCATGCCGATTTTGGACCGGTATGTTTGTATGAATGGTTAGCATGAATACAGTCTAATTATATATCACAGGTCTGGAACTGGATCTCAAGTAAGCCCGAATACATCTGAGAAGACGTATCCTCGGCTAATCACTGATTCCTAGCTCGGTGGAGAGGGTTGTCGAGTACCTAGAGCTGCCCCAAGAACCGCCTGCCGTAATTGAGTCTCATCGACCGCCTGCCTACTGGCCATCCAGTTCGGAGAATAACAGCCTTATCGCAGTTGAAAATCTGGTCGTCAAATATTCTCCTGAGCTACCTGCGGTTCTGCAAGACATCTCGTTTACCTTGAAAGCAGGGGAACGGATCGGTCTTCTCGGCCGGACCGGGTCAGGGAAGTCGACCTTGGCTATGAGTATCTTGCGCTTTGTAGATCCGACGGAAGGGCGTATTCTCATCGATGGGATTGATACATCGACAATTGGTATCCACGACCTTCGGTCGCGACTAGTGAGTCCTTCTGTACCCTTGTTCCTAAGGTACTCTAACACGCTAGAAGACGTTTATCCCGCAAGATGCGACCCTCTTTTCTGGCACTTTGAGAGATAACTTGGATCCCTTTGGTATAGTCTGCTCGGTATTATCATATTTACGTTACTGAGCATATTGTAGGCGAGCACGACGATGCTGAATGCATGGAAGCTTTATACCGCGTACAGATGATATCACAGAGCCAATACGCTTCACGGCGGACATCTCGTGCTCCTTCGGAACTGTCGACACCTGCAACGTCTCGTCCTGCGTCCATCCACGAAGACACCACGGATTCTGTCTCAGCCACATCTACTGATGTGGATGCGAAGATTACCGTGTCTTTGGACACAAAGGTTTCCCCGGGTGGTACCAACTTTTCCCAGGGACAGAGGCAGCTGATCGCCATGGCGAGAGCGTTACTCCGACGCAGTTCCATCATTGTTCTGGATGAGGCCACAAGCAGCATCGACTTTGCTACGGATGCGAAGATCCAGACGACCATTCGGGAAGAGTTCACGCAATCGTTGCTATTGACGGGTGAGCGTAATAATCATTCTGATTCGTCTGTCGTCTGACCGTTCACAGTGGCGCATCGACTTCGGACCGTGATTGATTACGACCGTCTTATCATCCTCGACAAGGGGAGGATAGCTGAGTTCGATACGCCGCTTCACTTGATACAGAAAGAGGATGGCATATTCCGGAATATGTGTCTGAAATCTGGAAGTTTCAGTGAGCTGCAGGCGTCGGCAAAGGCAAAGGCTGAGCGCGATGAGGCACCCGGAAAGGCTCTGTGAACGAATGATCCAAGAGCGCGATATTGACAGATCTGTAGAACCGTAGGATCAATTGGAAGCTAGTTTGACTGTAGAATACACTTTGAAAAAAGTAAAATTTCTGTACGGTATTTGTTGGTGAGAGTCCTTTTCTGGGTTTTCTGACCTGGTTTCTGGCGGAAGGAAGTCAAGGGTTTTCGGAGACAAAAAACCTGCGCCCGATACTAATAGAGTTTCGGAATGTCGTTCATATTTGCCCTGAAATGGAGTTTCTTTCAGTTGTAGCTGATTTCTGGATACAGAATACTTGAAATCAGTATGTACGAAAGTGGGAGAAATGAGGTATTTCCTCTCGATCAGGTGATGCAGAGTTTCGGGATGAAAGAAATTTTGAATTTTTTGTGATTTTTGATTTTTTGATTAGCCAATACTGTTTAGAATTTTACTTTTTTCTGAGTGATTGAAACTCAGTTTTGATATAGAATATAATTTTCTCGTTACCCGGGATGAAACAAATTCGGTCTAGAGAGCCTCAATGTTGATGATTACTATTTAGAAACAATATTCTGGAAGATTCTTTCGAACGTGAAAGTATCTATTAAATAATTATATTGCGCTTTGTATATCAAACGCCTTAAGCAGGGGTCTAGGTCTTACGTAATCCGTACCGTTCTTCTTTCACTACCACGAATGGAGTCGTTGGACCTCAATACTCTCGCTGGTTCCCTGCCAACAGCGCACCAGAATGCAGAGGCGGAGCTGCTGAATAACTTCAAAGGTACTGGATATTTATTTGGAGGCCAGGTAAAATTACTGACGAATTTCCAGCGGCTGCTCTGAGCATCACGACCCTGTACCGATCCTCAAGAGACGCCTCAAAGCGAGCGTACAGTGCAGGATATGCTGCTGCATGTCAAGACCTGATGGCAATGATACAGCGAGGAGTCTCGGTCGGTGGCATAGCAGAGCCAGGGATGTCTGCAGATTCAAATGGCATGTCTATCGGCCGAGTCATGGATTGGATAGACGCTCGACTGGATGCCGTGAAATCGCGACAGGAAGAGGAGGTCGAAGAGGAAGAGAAGGAGAAGGAACGTGGGCGGAAGACGGCAGCGTCGGCGCCCACGAAAGTCAAGGTGGAGGCAAAGGAGCAGGTATGGCGCCCGGAAATCCGGAATCCATTGTGTTTATCTCATCTTTACGTTTGTAGATTCCACCATTGCCGACACCGAATTCACCTTGGCCTCGAGCTCAACGGCCTTCACCACAGCCGTCAACCCCGTCTCCCCCACCACCAGCACCACCAAGTACGCTGCGACAGACCCAGCGTTCGACAAACAGAGCGAAACCTACTTCATCTTCCAATTCTAAGGGAGGAGGAGACTCACCGATCATCTCTCCCCTCCCACTCCTCAGTTCAGACTATCCTTTCAACCTCGTTTCCGAAGATACCCTATCCGTTCCACCTTTCCCCGTCCCCGATGTCGTCGTAGGCGCCAAGCGGCGACATGCAGTAATGATGATGCTTGACGGCTCGTCTGCTCCCGTCTCCACCTCGTCATCCTCAAGTTGCAATCACGGGTCAGGTTCAGGGGGGAACCGGCGGCGCACCAGGAGCACACGGAGCAACGTCAGCCATCTACAGAACCAGAACGTTAACTCGATTCAGCTGTCTTCGGAGGCGATGGACACTGAAGACGACAGTGGTCGGGAACGGAAGCGAGTTGCACGTAGGTAGGGCTTCACCCCCTGCCTTGCTCTGAAGGCTCTTTTCTCCTCATACACTGTCGCTCTTCTTCACGGTCCCTTTTCCCTATTGACGTCTATTTCTTTCTTTATCATATCATTGACATCTTACACTTTTCATTGCCCTCAATACATTCACTTGTAGCACATCCATCCAGCATCGCGCCACCTGTGGTTTACACGTTCCCTATCTCTGTACCATCAGTCATATAACGAACGATACATGTGTTTATCTTTATACGTAGAAATCAAAGAGAATTCATACGACAAGGTCCGCCTGAATACCTTTCAAGCCCAACAGTAATGTATCACAATGACTCATAAACCGTTTCTACCTCTCGAAGCAGCGTCTCTCCACTTGCATCATTTGACGTAAAATTCTCCGCTCGCTAGGAAATCTAAGTACTCTACCTGTTTCTTTACGATGACGGTAGTGCAAGCGTAGCGTCGGCGGCCATTCACCGCTCGTCTCCTGTCCATCGCCCCCCTTGCGCCACATGTCTACAATCGAATGATTGCCCTTAACACATGGGGCAACATTTTGTCCAAGGCATTATTGCGTGAGCAAAGGGGTGGGTCGGAGTACGAAGCTGTCCTTATACGTGAATCTCACGTTCCTCTACAGATTGCAAGCCTGGTCGAATAGTCTGCCTGTCTCACGCCGCTTGCCCTGGGTGTCCGCATTTGGCAATAGATTCCAGAGTCTGTCCGAAAATGGCAATGAACGCCAGAAGCTTCGTATCTGCTGCGGCTTGCACTGACGCCCCGGGCGGGTTTGGGTATTCCTTCGACTTCGTCCCAGGATTATTCCTGTTTTTGTTATGACAAACCCGGACAGATACCCGCTCATGCTTCGGCCTGGCATGGGCCGTTGGGAATCGAAGTCACATCAAGAAGATCTCAACAAAGAGTAAAGTCCAAATTTCTGCCTATCCGATGCTACCTAGTACTTAAATATGAGGAATGTATCTCGTCCAGTCAATTTCCTCTAATGCTCCTGGTGGAAGGGATCTGAGAGACACGAACATATCTACTAGTAAGTAAACTCTTGCGCATATATAAATGAATGTAAAAATCCGACTAGAACACCCCATAAATAAAGGCACCCAGCTGAAGTATTGAAAAAACAAAAGTTCTAAAGCAAGGATGACCGGTATAGTAGCAATTATTAACGATGAAATTTTCCACAGAAGCTGCTCCAAGGATGAATCAAAGGAACCTAAGAATGTCCACCCAAGACAATGTATACCACCAAATAGTGCTCCAAAGCATCCTCCAAAATACGCAATGTAACGCGTTTGATTCGAACTCAGTGGTCCGGCCCATAGCATCGGCAGAGTCGCCTTCGAAGTCGAGTCCCCTGACATATTCCTTAATTGTAATATTTTTAAAAGGATCTGACGATGCCATCTCCAAACACTGGCACAGACAACCGGTACCACTGTTCTGAAGAAGTTCTGATGGAATCCGAGTAGATCTCGCCATTGGTGCGTCCCGGATTCTGTAACCATGCTCCTTCCTGTAACCACTGGACGAGGTGAGATCCTTTCGGCGGTCGGAACAATATTTCCGATGGCCACCGGCACAAGAGGAGGGATATCAATATTATCTGCGGAGGCAAGAGAGATCGACCACTCATCCGAATCGAGGCGAGACGACTCGTAGATTATGAAATCTGATATATCGTATTCCATTGGGGAGAATTGCTCGTTGGTTCTAGATGCACCGGCAGTACTGTTGTGGCGAGGCACTGAGGGGCTATTTCCTGGGCCTGTGTAGGCATAACTGGTGGGATTAAAATTCGACTCCAAAGTGCTGGTAACGGGGGCTTCAGACCGGTGAAGCACTGGCATGTTGTCGGAGAACACTATCGATTCCGAGTCCACAGTACCGATGATGGGGAATGGTGGGGATGGTTGGGACATTCAGAGGATATTGGACATCCAGGGGCTTGTGCCACCATAGAATATAGTTACAGAAATTCAGAAGGGCGAAGGCTAGTGCGCGGCAGTTTCCAGCGGGGGTCGTCGGAAGAGAGAGAGTTCTTCGCGCAAAAAACTGAACCACAAACCAAGTGGTTTGAAGAAGAGAAATGCTTTTCGAAAGTGCATCTCCCTTGCTCTTGTCCATCAGCTCTTCCTTGGGAATTCGTAGTATGGGCGATATGTCTAGGTCAGAGCGTATTCCTCCACCTATCATGCCTTCCAGCAGGTTATCCGGGCTGTCATGAACGAAGAAATCGGCAGCAGTGATCGGACGTTCATCTTTCCCTATAAATCCGCCCATACTAATGAAAAAACTATGGGTCATCGATAGCTCCAAATCTGGAGACAAGGATTCCGTTTAGCACTGTGTAAAACGTACTTAATGGAAGGACATAACGGACGTTTAGATAGCGTCGATGCAACAAGTCGTTGCCTGAACACCCACATGATTACGACTTCTGGACAAATGATAGCCAGTAACATGTGCTTAACACGGTGCAGACTGAGAAATAGTCGGCCCTTCTCCCTCATGTAGCGGCTGGGAACGTTGGGGTGCACGGCAAGCCATGTACAAGCGAATATGGTGGCAAGGCAGCTCCAGACGATGTCCAAGGTGGTTCTACCTTTCGAGCCTTCTGAGCTTTTATCATCATCTTGCACCGCTCTGGTCTGTGCTGTCGACAGGAGGAAGAGACAACGAAAATGGAATACGGTCATTTCTGAAGAAAAGAATGTTGAAGGCATTCGTGAAGCAAAACCATGAGAACTTACGGATGAAACAAGGGACGAACGTCAGAGTGCACAGACATGACTCCGAGTATACTATATATTAGATTTCGAGGTTCTAATTGCGGTGCAAACTGCATCATAAAGCGCTTATAGCACCAAGCTTCTTAAGCTCAAATGCGGGGTGAGTTTTTCCATCGATTTTGGTTGATCAAAGAATCCTGTACAGCTTGATCAAAGAAAATCCCTTACAGCTGTTCGCAGTAACAGTACATCTTTGGTGTTGGGGCTGAGGTAATGTCCGCCCGCTCCCGGAGTAGTATGAAAAGCGATCCGTCGATGCGATTTCATCTATCTTCTGGAAGTGGGAAGTGAGGTAGGGCATTACGATAACGCAATGGACTGCAATAGCGAGCCAAAGGACCCGTTGCGCTCCGTAACGGCCGCGATGAGGAACGCATAGCTCAATGTTGTGAAGGAACCAGATGTCAGCTGACCTATCCCATTGAACTTGTTACGTGAATTCTCACGGCTGACAACATCTAGCGCTCTCAGGCTGTAGAGCTTTGATGCCGGCCATCGTCAACCAGGGTTTATTTTCAGAGTCATCATGGGGTAGAATTTAATCTATCTAAGGAATCTCCTCAGTTTTTGAAAAGCGCTGAACATCTAAGACGTTGACAGCACCTATATTACTTCCATGCCCCAGTTCAAACGCTCTTCGATTTCCCGTCTGAAGTCCAGGTCTTCAAAATGCGGCTTGATAAACGACGCCATTCAGAGAAATACCCACCGTCTCGCACCACTCATCCAGCACTGAGTCCTCGACATGGCCAGGTTTTGCTGGAAACTTCAAGACTTCGCAGATTTTGCTGAACTTCCGACAAACAGCCTTGTGTAGAGCAGGGCCGTACTTCCATGCACTCTTCTGGCATTCCGGGGAACAGTAGATCAGTAGAGCACACTACGACACCCGCCGCAGTATTGCAGCCTTCTCCTTTGCTCGACAGCGTCTGTGAGCACCCTACGGCGTCACATCTATCCCTGACCGAGATTGTCTGGACGACATTGTATGCGGACACGAAAAGAGATCGCTCGAGAGACAGGAACGTTCTCTGGTTGTCTTCTCAGCGTGGTGATGATCAGAGGATGATATTTTTGGGCATCTTCAGGCAAGGAGAACATCCGCATGGAACAGCAGCGATGTCCTGGAAATTCTGCCCCCTGATAGCGCTTCTAAGCTCCCGATTGAGCATCTGCTCTTCGATACGAAGTGCTTTGCTAAGTAGCTCCACAATTTTACTAGCGTGCGGCATCCAGAAATACAGGGCGCGCAGAACGTCTCCAGCCCGCGCAGAAGCGTCGCTTTCCTTCATCATCACCATCGTCTACTTCAGTAAATTATTCTTACGTTTGCAAAGACGATATAATCGTTCCCATATCGGCCAGCGCTAAGCCCGTTGAAGTGCCTGTCGAAAACAGGTATGAACCGGCCGGGAAAGTCGGGCATCTCGAAGAAGTGGGGAATGAACGTACTTTTGGTCGTCATACAGAGTATGCTGAGCCAGGTCATGACAGTGGGAACGCGAGAGATATAGAATCATTGCCAGATCATCCGTACGGCGGTACTCGCGCCTTTGATAATCTGACGGCTTGACAGGCTAAAGAACATTGCGACCTTTGCGCTTGCCGTGGTAAGGGTTTGAGATATGGCACATCCAATAGTTTATGCACCATCAGGCGTAAGGAAGGTGTGGTAAAGAATAACGACCATTCTACGCAGAACTTCATCTCTCCCCGCCACGCCAGGTCAGGCCTCAGAGGTAAACTGGCTGGGACAAAGGAACAGGCAGAAAAAAATCGCTTGCTTTTTGAAGTACACCTGCACTTGATATCAGAGACAAATAATCCAGTAGAGCGCGGAGCTCAGCATTAGCTCAGCGATTTGCAGAGAAAAGTTGCTTGTGATTACGTCACGGTGTGCACGTTGAACACGGCACATCGGTCCGAGAAGCCGACTTTCTTTTGCCAAGTCTTGGCTCCCTTTTTTAAGCCTTGAAAAAGGCGTCGGTAACGCGGCAGCGCCGAAGTTCACGCGCTACCGTGAAATCGCATCGCCATACGCACGCTGAACATTGCTTATTGCATACTCTCCCCTTTACAGGTTTTCGATTTATGACATACTCCAGTGGTTCTCGTACAATGTTTCACCAGGTCAACTTGAAGCGAACGATGGTAGCAGTTTCCCCATACGTCCTGATCACACGTTCTCTTCTCGATCGGTTCCTTCCCATGGTACGTGCAGTCAACCTACTTGCAGCCCATATACCCTCGCAGGTTCTTCGGAAATGAAGAGCAGATAGTGGGGGGAGTAGGGGGGGACAGGGGGGGCCTTTCTTTGATCCTCTTTCAGGTAACGAGCTCTAAAATCCTCATCATGACCCTTCTATCCTTTAAGCATCTTCTAGCGTCTAGCGTCTACGATTCTGAATGTTAGAAGCCCGCTGGGACAGCTCTCTTGGGCGTGGTCTTGATTTACTGCGGAGGTCCACCTGGTGAATTATGCAAGGCGGAAGGTGGAGCAGATGGATTTGAGCACGACTAAGCCCTCCAGATGCGCAGATTTTCCGTGGCAAATGCATTGAGCTTGCGTTGCCAAGGAAGGGCGGTGAATATTCCCCCGAGAGCATCGCGAACACGTTCGTTTCTCGGGTCAACCGCCCGACTATCAGGTTTGCCCTTCATGCCTACTTCAAAGACGATAGTTTATTGATAGCCATAGCCAGGGACAAAAGTGTATGGGCCGACAGATGTCTGCGGATGGCGTGAGCCCTGTATACGTTCTTCAATAAAACTAAACCAAAATAATCTACGTAGATGTAGCTCGTCGTCATGGCCCTCGGCTACTCCGACGATAGTTGGCATGTGAGAACGACCGGACATGAGTACCGGGACCTCCCCGTATTCTTCGGTGCATGTACCATCAGTGCTCCACGAGCTCGATTTCTTGGCTCTGGGCACATCTGGTAAAACGAGCAATTTTCGCCTTTCGTGGTTCCTTCAGTTGCAATCATAATCCCAGCAACACGGCACCCGGCGGAAAATCCAAGGGTGACTTCCGCTATCCTTGAGCTTGTTTCTATCTGACACGTTCTTGTTAGGTCTGTTACAAGCTTTTGAGCGACGCTATTCCGGTAGCTTTTTTTCTTTATGCATTGATATCACCGTAACTAACAAAGACACACCATTATTAGGTCACTCTGGAACTCCAATCGCAACCACCTGCTTCTGTTACGCGCCGCCGACCTGCGTCGGAATAAGCTCGCGCAATTCGAAAAGGCTTCGGCTGCCCGTTGCTATACGACATCTCTTAGTAGAAACCTCAAGCTTGTATAAAAACTCGCCAAAATGCCTCTACCAACACCAGTCCCATTACTTCCCTAGCCATTTTACTTCTCACTTGATTCTATTGAACGATGAAGGTCGCTTTCACTTTCGCTTCTCTCGCCCTTCTTTCTGGCTTCCAAGCCGCTTCAGCGCATTGTGTGTTGACTGTCTTGCTGTTCTTACCGTTCACGTCTTTGACAACAATGAGACAGATATCTGGACGACTCTTGTCGCCGGCGACACAGTCTCCAATGCGGCGGTTCGCCAGCCTCAGAGCAACTCCCCTGTCCTTGATGTGACCTCTGGTTTGCACGTCTCTCATTTCAATGGTATCTCGACTGACGCACTCCCAGATGATATTACATGCAACGTCAGTCCAGCCAATGCCACTGCGACGGTTTCCGTTGCTGCTGGTGACCTTGTTGGATTCCAACTCGACAACACGATCTACCATCAAGGCCCTGCTGCGCTTTACCTGGGCAAGGCTCCTTCGACTGCTGCCGACTGGGATGGAAGTGGTGCCAACTGGTTCAAGGTTGGTTATGTTTCATATTTTGGTTAGTTCTCGGCTTACAGAGCCATAGATTGCTGAATGGGGAGCGGTATTTGAACCTTCATTCTCCTTCATTGACTACGGCGCCAGTGCCCTCAACGCTACCATCCCTTCCAGTGTTCCTGCTGGTGAAGTGAGTTCCTCTCTCTACTTGCTAGGTGCATCGTTTTGACTTGTGGTTATCAGTACCTTGCCCGCATTGAGCAGGTGAGTCTTCTATCCAAGCCCGCATCGCAAGAAGGCTAAGTTCGTAGATTGGTCTCCATTCTACGGGAGCGCCTCAATGGTACATCTCTTGCGCGCAAATCTCCATTACGGACGGAGGATCTGCTAGCCCCGACATGGTTGAGATTCCTGGATATGTAGACGCTGATGGTGAGTCCATATTATCGAGAGCGACCACCCATTGATCTGTATGCCAATTACAGATGCCGGACTCACCGTTAGTGAGTTTTCAATCTAACACTCATCTTGAAACAGGAGTTGTTAACCCAGCCTCAGATATTTATTATCCTACACCCACGGCTTATACGGTGAGTATTCTGGATTCAGTTAGTCCAAAATCTAGCGCTAAATTGGTACGCTTCAGGTGCCCGGACCGACCGTTTTCTCAGGATAAGTCTCGATCGAATTACAATTACCATAGATTGTGCGTCTTGTCTCTATTTATTCCAACAAAGTATATTTATTTCCGCACAGTTTCTTCGTGGAAGACAGGTACTTGTTTGAGAGTCGAGTATTTGGTGGCTCCAAATCGTTTATCTTTCTTTCTATGTCACCTCTACATATGTTAAATACACTTATTTACGAGGATGCATATTTTGACTTTTGGCAGCATGTGAGAGTGATTGTGAGCACAAAGTAGAAATCGTTGGGAAGTTTACCGCGTATCGTCTTGACTCCTACTTGAAATTACTGCTTTACTGAAATTATGACGGTCCTGGACTCCACGTGCAATACCTTTGATAGTATGTCGGTTTATACACCCGCCCGTCACTATCTTCTTTGTCAAGTATTCCTAGCTAGAAGAAAGATTTCGCGCCGAGCCTCGGGGGCCGACCCGGCCGAGTCTGAACGAATCAGTATTTTCATCGGATACCCTGAGTCGACGTTGAGACCGGAAAAAAATTATCTAAGTGACAAGTCGCAATGCAGTATGACTTGGATCATTGACGAACTTGCAGTTGGCATGTTTGTAGAATGCCAAGTGCCGTGTTCTCCCCACAGCCAGTCCGACAGGAATCGCTGTGTAGTGTATCCTTGATCCCATCCGATCCTAGTCAAGAGTCGCGGACAGCCGAAGCAGCGCCGACCAAGTTTTCTCCTTTGTTACAGGAGATATTGAGTCAACTCTAACATATTCTCACACATGCCTCGATGGTCAAAGTTCAAAATCTCTTCAAGACAAGCGTACATCGCGCAGTTCCGCTGACCAGAGAAGAACTTAAAAGGGCAGGACGTTAGGATCGGAATTGATTCCTGCAGGAGTAACTTGACTTAGTTCGTATTTTCTAACCAGCACAAAGTGTGACATCACTGCGAAAAATTAAGGTATTCTTTCCCTAGTATGAGATGCAATCTAGAAACGCCCCAATTGTTGA
>JAUEPU010000205.1:0-82024 GCA_030435615.1 Armillaria luteobubalina
CTTCCCCAACGCAACTCCTCTCGCTATAGACTTCTTGACGAAAACTCTCGTAAGTGAAGATTTCTTTACAGTTTCACTCTTCGTCTCATCAATCCGTTTGATAGACGTTCGATCCCAAGAAGCGGATATCCGTGGAAGATGCCCTTGCGCATCCCTATCTAGAGGCTTATGTGAGTCAATCTCATCGCTTAGAGACGCGCCGAAGTATTAATGAGTTGTTACACAGCATGATCCCGATGATGAACCGGTTGCGCCTCCTCTCGATCCTGAGTTCTTCGAGTTTGACCGTTAGTAGTTTTCTTAGACTTTCAACCGTAGCAACTTAACTGACTTTTTACGGACACAGTGCACAAGGACGACATCAGCCGCGAGCAGCTGAAAGAACTTTTTACGAGGAGATCATGACGTTCCGTCCTGCCCCATTTGTATAATTGTATTCATCTTTTTCTGGTATGTCTTAACCCCCTGGAACTACCCGCTCCCATATTAACGTATCCTGTTTTCTCCAGTCAGCTCTTCGACGATGTAATGTCTTCATTGTCCTCATGCACGCCATCAGAGATATATACAGTTCTGGTTATTAGATCAGACGCCCGCTACCGCCATTGACACGCCTCCCACGGACAATATCGTTCTCTCTATGTTACCATCTTTTACGTTTCCATCGCTTGGTTTGGACTCTTTCCAGGGCACTAGTTGCCTGGATTTCTTGTACTGGGACGTTCATGCTGGACATTCATTCATTACCGGGTCCTGAATCGCTTTTTGCTGTGCTGTACGACTCCACTCTCTCTCCAATCTACACTTCGTTCTGCATGTTACATACATTTGTACTCTTTCCACCGACGGTTCATTTTCGCTATCTATCGACCACTATTCATAGTACGCAATACTTCTTGTATAAAATATCAAAGTTATTGAGGAACGCAATCTGGGGTGATGGTCGATAATCGTGAAGATTATGTCACTCAAAGCCATGATATTTTCGGAGAAGGTGTAAGTGCGCGCCAATGGAGATCGTCAATCGGGCTGGCGGTGATGAAGGGACTCGGCATGCATCAGTCTCGTATAAATGAAAATCAATCACATGTGACGGATACAGTACCAGCGTGACCCGAGCCCCCCACGCGTACTCTACAGCAAACACCCGTCTGCCGGCATGCAACCATGCAAGTTCACAAAATAAAACCGCTCTTTCATGCTCCGGATGGAAGCGCGCGCAACATAATTGAGGAGGGATCAGCAAAATTCAATTCGCTTGAGGATCGTATCGTAAAAGTGCCTTGATGGTCGATGAGGCTGGGTACCTGGCAAGACTGTCGGATCGGTAGTACTTGAGAGGCCTTCGCTGAGAAAGTGATGTCAGTCCAAGTCTGAGAAAAATTAATGTTCGTGGCTTACTATGCTTGCCAAGGGGAAGAGATATCAGCCCGGGATTGATTCCAGTCTTTCAAGTCCATAGCTGAACCGCTGGAGTACTAACACCTGAACATACGTACTCCACAGCAGAAGTATCGTGGCGTAGCGCAGTTGTGAGTGGAGCTAAATAACTCAGGGCACATACCTTCAAAATTTCTTAGAAGGACCACCGAGAACCGGAACATCATAACGGCGGTCAGCGGCAAGATAGTGCCCTTCATCCAAGTTCAGAAACTTCAAAGGAACCGCAGAATGTGGATCCGGAAGGGCCCCGGAGACGTTGACAACGGTCGGTATACTTAGTAGAAAAGCGTGGCAACGTTCTTGCTGTCAGTTATGATTTACAAACTCTTGTTCAACATATGCCGTGTCCAACAGTTATTTGGAGATAATCACTCACAGGCTGGACTCCATTCATGGCGTCACTCTCATGGACTCCTGCGCGCTCCCTCCTCCCCAAGCAAAAGTTTCAATTTAGACCATTCCTCGTGTTTTAGCGCTCTGTTTTACGTAGTAGCGCCAGAGAATACTTTCATCAAACTCTATGTCCTGTATTTCCTTTAAGGATAGGGCGCGCACTAATGGAAGATGGATGGCATCGGTCCATGCCACTGCACCTGTAGTTCGAGAAAAGCCAAAGAGTCCGCGGAACTTGCTCACTCTTCTGACAATAGCGATAACGCCCTTATCATGATGCAATGTTCGTGAACAACTGCAGAATTGTACTCGTTTTGATTCGAAAAAAGATCCACTCATTGTCGTGAGTAGCGGCGTCACAGAAGGTTGTACGAACTAGCAGGCATTTTCAGTGACGAAACTACTGAGTTCCTTTCAACTGACCTTCAAGTCCAACGTCATTTGCTCCGTCAATGCGACTTCCTGGTTTTTGGGGAGAGAATATCGTGCCTCATATGACCATCCAGAGCGCAATACACCCGCCTCAACTTGTTTCCACATCCATCTAATCATCTCGTTTCTACACTGTCGATGGCCACTGTCAAAGTTTCGAAGATGCGCCAGGGGAAGCACGATACCGGGACGCCATCATCCTTATTGAACTGACCGATTGACCGACTGACCGAACTTCACTTGAATTGAGATGATCAAAAAAAGAACTTGATACTGTCCAGTCAAAATATCACCTATCATATGGAGATGATGGAATTTGAATAGGATGAGAGGAGATACGGATACTCCTCCGCAGCAGAAAAACTTGGCGAGTATACTCCGTTGAATTGGGAGCATGTTAAAGCTCGCATTCTTGATCAAACGAGAGCATGGAGGTAGCGAGGTGCTACTCAGTTTCATTGCACATCGAGTTCCTGACTCTTCGTTCTATGATAGATGAAAGCACGAAAAGATCGTATGCCCTCCGAGAGATCTGGTGACCTTTTAATTATAGCCCGTAGATGATGAGGGCGTGCGTGAAGTCCCACAGCGGGTCCCTGAAATTTGTTCCATAAATACAGGATGCGCATGTCTAGATGGCAACGGGACTTGTGTAAAGATGGGGCCACAAAGCCGCAGACTGAAGATGCGGATACGGCGTTAGGAAGCTACCGTCAGGAAGTTCTGGACTTCGAACATTGTTGGTTCCAGTGCTTGATGCTCTAGCAGGAAAGACATAAGGGCCAAGGCAGTCTGTTGAACTACCCGATCGCATGGAATTTAGTGAATCGATGAGGGATATTTAATTCGTGTTGATGTACGGTCCGAGGCAATACACCAAATACCGACACCTAAAAAGACAGCATCCATACACAATATGCCATGGATAGATCCCCCCGCCGTGGCCGTCATAGGATGACAGATGTAATATTGAGCACGATGGGAGAGATGATGATCGATAGTGCAGCACGTACGGACACATGATATCAGGCAACTCATCGTCTTCCCGAGTGAGGCGTGAAGTGGGCCCAAGGCTCTCGGAGGAATTCCCGGTAATGAAACTTTCGCTCGCAAGGCACGGAAGCAGGAAACACGTTTTAGTGTTGAAGACCAAAACCTGAACATTGAACAGACCATCTTCCCATGCTGTTCACGTTGCGAACAGCGATCATATGCGGAGGCCTAAACACGCGTTACCCTCAATTAGAAGGTCGAAGTGGACGGACAAATATCTGAGGCGAAATTCATCCGAAAATTTCCGTTCGAGGACATTTATATGCGCGACGCAAGATCCTTATGCCAGCAAGGTACGCTAGGCAGGACGAGTGCTTCGTCAATATTGGATTTTTACTCAAGACAGGTATAGGATGTACTGGCCTAAGCCTTGAGAGGGAAAGTCCCAGTTGCAAGACCATCACGAGAAGCGTCGACTTGCTATGGAAGAATGTATGGGCCCTGTGATCCAAGTTTTTTGGTACGAGTATCAGATTGCTTTGTCTGGGTGCGGCACCACGCACTTCTCACTTGGTGGAGTATTCGTTTCTTGATGCCAATAAGAAGATAAAATGACGATGATATCCGTTCCAGAAAATAATTAACGAAAATAAGGTCAAGAAACCGTAACCTATGCGTCGTCGTCATCTTCCACCTCTTCGATCTTCGTTCTTCGACTAGAAGGCGTCGGTGAAGCATCGGATGTCTCGGCGGGCGTCTCAGCAGTGCTTCCGTTGCTCGAGACCTTGTTCTTCCCTTTGTCGGACTTTTCTCCTTTCTCGCCTTTCTTCTTCTTGGACTTCTTCTTTTGAATGTCCCACTCCCACAAAGGTATAAATGATTCAACCTAGAACGTGTTAGAATTGATGATATTACAAACAAAAAATAACACGCACGAATCCAACGTCCGCGAACAGTTTCGGAAATATCCAGATACCTGGACTGGCAACGATGACGGTGATAATATAGAATATAAGTCGTAGGATGGCAATGATGAAAAAGAGGCCTATAAGACCGAGCATCCCAATGCTGAGATACCAAACGCCTAATCGCATGGTCGGCGGCCACAAAGGAAACATAACGCCAGCAAGCATGATTGCAACCATTGCAACTCCTCCGGCATAGGTTGTCCACTGTGATCCATCATAGAACCACGCGTAGTACTCGTCAGGCGCGAATCGCTGCTCTTGGATGATTTGTAGGACTTTCGGTGATGACGACGAGGAGCCTGACGGCCCGCCACGCTGGACACGAAGGTAGAAAGCAAAAGTGTTAACGGCGTGGAGGACAGTCTTGGCCTCGTCTTCAGTGGTTATCGGCGGCATTCCTTTTTTCTTCTGGTATGCCGGTGAAAGAAGTGCCTTTACTGCAGACTTTCCTGAACGCAACCTTCAATGCGAATGAACAAAAGGACAGGTGGAAAGCGCGATGTACCTTTGAAATAATCTACTCGCTTTCCATTCAACGCTCCGACCCTAACTTTCATTCCCGCCCCTCCGCTTCGCAGAAATTGGGCAACTTTTTTTAGATCTGGCGGTGCCTTGGCTTGTTGTTCCATTATTCGAGCAGGAATCTATGATATATGTAAAAAGAAAACAATGGCGGGTATACCGATGGTGAGGAAGAGGAGGAGAGCTGTCGTAGGGAGTACTGGCAGTGGCAGTGGTCGTCGTTCAGGATAAAGGATAGGCAATGCGCTGGCCCTAGACACGTCACATTGGCCATTGTTTTCCACGTGGTGTGACGGTGGCAGTGCCAGATGTGTTCGGCACCATCATCCGAGTTTGAGTTTTCAATGTCAGTGATCCCTCACGGGTGGTCAAATACTTGCCTTTCACCCTATGGAAACCTGTATGATCTGAGCTGCTTCGAATTCTATACTACATTTAGTGTCAATCGGCGGAACCTGAGCGGCGTCCGTCAACCAGAAGGCCGAACTTCTAGCTTCTCGTTTGAAATCTCTGATAGTACGACCGGATTTCAGCACCTTTGCCTCTGGAAATCGCTGCTTTTTCTTACCGTCGTATCGATTCTTGACGACTTCTGACCCCAAGCTTCATTAATTCTCACAAATTCACGATATGTTTCGCGACTTTTCATCGGAACGAAATGTAATTAATTAGAAGCAGCATAACGGCGTTTGGGATGCGTCCAAGCATCAACAGACCCACTTGAAAAGCTGCAATGCACCCTCCTTCCCTCGTATCTTGTGTATCGTCCTTTGACTACAAGGTTGTAGCCATTGGGCAACGATTCGGTAAAGTGCAGCTAAAATGTTCCTCTGTTTCAAAATATCCTCTGCGAATAAGCCGAAATGATATCTTACACCCCATTATCCGGAGAAAGGTAGCAGAACGTCAAACCATATTTACCTGCAGGCCTGGTGTCAGTGACGAACGGCTCGGATAACTCCAATTAGTGATGCCTACATGAAGTCTGCAGAGGCCGACAGAGTTAGGTCAAGGTTAAGCTAATTTTGTCGTGTCACTTACCGTCCCTGCGATAGTACCACCTTTTAAAAATATGTTGTCAGTATAAGCGGTCAACAATACTCATCTGGTAAGGACGGACGTACATTGTGATCCTAGAACACCAGCCTTCACAGCGTCGGTATCCTGAGCGGCAGCAATTGTGGAGAAAGCAAGGAGAAAGGAGTAACCAACTCTCAAGAGAAACATCTTTGACAAAAAACACACACTGAGGGACACACTGAAGGTTGGACATGTCCGCTCCTCTTATAAGTACGCAGTGGCGGGTGCCTCTCCTAGCAAGTACAATAATGTTAAACTGGTAGGCACACATATTTGATGCTCTAGTTGTAGCTGACGTTACTACAGTCATGCGGAGCATCTTAGGCCTCCGCTTTCAATTCCACACACTCGGCCTGGCAACTGAAACAGAGTAAGCGGGGATGCTCAGAGATGTCAATGAAAACCCACGTCAAATAATCAGACCAGTACGGCACC
Source organism: Armillaria luteobubalina (assembly GCA_030435615.1). Classification (NCBI taxonomy): domain Eukaryota; kingdom Fungi; phylum Basidiomycota; class Agaricomycetes; order Agaricales; family Physalacriaceae; genus Armillaria; species Armillaria luteobubalina. The sequence continues at coordinate 6,267 of JAUEPU010000205.1, forward strand.
GGACAGCACTTCAGGTCCTCCGCACCTAAACTAATGGGTCAGCGCCGCCTAGCATACTGCTTTGATCCTCTCACATTGTACCTGTAATGATACACATCAGTCATTAAGTGTCTTTACAAGTATGAGGACGTATTTAGAACCTCATAGACAAACCCGCCACCTAAAGAATAATGAATATGACGCGGTCAAACATTTTAAGAAATAAAAGTACATTCTTCGCCAAGAAGCGGCGCAGACAAGAGCGTCCTAACTGTGGCTGAATCATCCCTGGCAATAGACGGGGAAGCCAGAATGATTGACACGACAAGGACGAAGATAAAACTTGTTAATACGAAAGTTCTCATGCAGAAGTTGTCAGTCTGAGGAAGAAATGGAACAGTGGTCTCAACACTATAAATAATACTTCTACTTTTATTATTGGATGAGCTATACTTGACCCGAACGGTGGAGTCACCGTCATGCCTACGACTGTGCCGACAAAGGTCCCTTGCACAATGACTAACGCATCTTGGCGTATGTCCACGCGATGGTTTAGATAGTGCTTCCGCATTGCGGTTTCGACCCAGGTACACTTCGGATCCGGCTGGCACTGGTGTTGCTTTGAATGCCAAGACCGTCTTGGATCGCATGTAGGAGCGCCAATGAAGTCACTAGGTCTTCAACAGAGAAGCTATTTGTGTACTCCACCATCCATCGAACGAAGACATTGGCCACCATCTAGCACGTCAATCCGGGTACTGACAGTAAGGTTCTAAGAAACATAACTTACGTATCCTATCTGATATATCAGAAGTTGATACTAAGATATCCTATTCTTCACTGCTTCCTAGAGTTCAATAGAGTTGATACTGTCACCGCTGTGCTTACATTTCCAAATCATTCGTCACTGGTCATAATTGAATCCCAGGACAATCGCGAAGCACCAGCACCAACACCATGGTGGTGGGCGGTGCCACAGAATCGTGGGAAAACTTGTAAACTGGATATATCAAGCAGTTGAACCGGGCCGACAGCCGACCGTTCTGTGTTCATATTTGTCGTGGGCCTTTTGGAAGGACCGAAGAAATGACGGTGACTCCGCCATTAGAGTCAAGGGTAGCGTATTCAAAAAGTGAGTACAACTATCTGTTATAAATTCATTATTCCCTCTACTTATCCCCTCCCTTCTGCATGGCGACTTCTGTATTAACAGTTTTAGCTCCGTTCTTGCTGTCTCAAGCGTCTTGGCTTCCCCGTCTATGTTCAGAGATGATGCAGTATACGAGATGTTGACAATATATCCCACACTCGAACTCGAACTAACGGTAATCTGCTGCCAGCTTTCTGACAAAATAGGTCTAGTAGGAAATAATTGGTGCCGGCGCACTAACAAAAAACGACAGAATCGTACCGGCACGTTACAACTTTTCATAGTATTGGCCAACACCAATATTCGTGGGCAGCCGCACTAGCGTCCTTTGCACATATCCACTCCATGCTGCTTTCGCGGTTATGTGTGAAAGAGTGACAGCTACGCTTCTCAGCTCTTCGGTATGTATTCTCTATTCAGAATCGCAACCGGAATTAAAATTACCAATCACAGAAGAGTGATGAACCTGGGGTCTGGTGGAAGCTTCCTTCCGTGTATATCTTGTCTGAGGAGTAGTTTCAACACCAAGATCTGCTAAACCCGATCAGTAGGCACTCGCGATGAATCGGCAAGATGTCTCAGCCAATTTACCCTCTACTATGTTGGGTTAGCATGATACCAGAGCTCCCGGTAGCGCTTCAACTGCTCTGCATTCAGACATATGGCATATACTCTGGAACTACCGGTTCAACAGCCCGTTTTTACGATAAGGTTGGCGTGAGTGATACTACATACCCTAAAGTACGATTTCTGTTCGACTCTAAAACGTGTCCTAACAATCCCTCTAACCGTACAGGATTCACTCACTTGATTGTCATTCTTACACGTCAAGTAATCAATGGCAACGAATACAGATATGGCGTTGGAATGTTCAAATGATAATGAGCTAAGCTTTGAACTCAGAGGAACTGTCGCATTTCATCAAGGCTCCTCCTTGGGCTCGTGCAATGTGTCTTATCATCAAGGTTTAGCTGTCGATGCCTTAGCCTCTTGCAGAATCCACGCATCTGCTTATATACGTTTTCCTCAATTGCGTCAATAGCGGCGAGATTTCCATTTAGTTAACCCATAATTGGGTTTTAGGTTACAAGCCGGAGTTGTAACTGAAGCACATATTTGCGAAACTGAAATTCTTGGAGGGCTTTGGACGGCATGAACACGGCTTGAAGGTAAGCGCATGCTCCACGCACCCGGTATTAACTCATTCTTCTGAAGCACTTCCTTTCGAACTACCGGCTATTCTTTGAACTGCAGATGCCAAACAGAGAGATAAGGCCCCATACCTTCAACTCTCAGGGTAATGGGAATGGAACAGAAACACTTCTATCTGTGCCGCCTGCCCTAGAATCGAGCGCGCAAGCGGCAGAAGACCATCACACTGATTTTGGTTCGGCGGACTTGGGAAGGATCAAGGCTGAAGGAAGGATTCAAAACTGAGCTCGACTGTGAACAAAAGCACAGTTCAGCCTCAGTGAGGTGAAGAATCAAAGATGCTGCTTTATCCACGCCATAGCGGAGAACCCGGGTTCAGCGGCACACCACAAGCAACCCCCTGGACAAGTCCGTGGCACCCTGTGGCGCCACAGAAATGAGCTTCGCTAGAGACATCGACGCGATTGGTATTTCGGCGGAATTTGCCGATGGGCATAGACATGGTCTTGTCCGTCTTTCGTGCATGAGCACTCACCGATCCTGTGCCACTTCACTTCCTGCCCAGAGTCACAGAGGCGGAATCAACGTCCGTGGTTGTCGCAGGCTCGTAGTGTACCCTGCAAACACTTCTCCTGCAATGTTACTCGTCATACAAGCTTATTCAAACGAACACTTCGAAGGTTTATGACTCCGCACGTGTATCAGACTCATGTATCTCACCTGGTGAGGAGGGGGGGCGAGCTTGCCTTGGAAAATCGTACTTGGCTTTCTTTTCGAGTATTAATTAGGTTTCGACGTTACCTTGATGCGCCACTGCGCTATTGAACAAACACATGGTGCTTTGATGCTTGCGGCTCGACTGCATCGGCAGGTATCGCAAAAACACGCTTCCGCTTTGGCGACATATCTCGATCCAGTTTGTTTCCCACTTAATGTTACCAAGTGTTTCCCGGTTCACCCATCGTTCCGCGCCCACATTATCGATGACGTATCTGCCGCTGCATCAACGAAGTTGGTCTATCCCTGGCTCTCTCATCTATTATTACCCGTCTCCTCGGACGTGTAAAGATGCAAAGATTCCTGGAAGCGGTTCCGAATGTCTTTCTAGCCGCTGAAACAGTGAAAGATATGACGTACCTTTCAAGCATCTGATCCTCACCGTGTGATCGGGCAAACCTTTGTTTCACCGCTTCTGCATTTCCACCTGGTCCCAATTCGACGAGGATGACCCGGATACTGAAGACTCAAAAGTCATTTTGGAGTGCCCAGTTTGGGTAGTGTCATAAGACGTGTCATTTCATGTTGCATGGTCACTAATGAAACGTGGAGAGGAGTTATCGCGTTGACAATTGGCTGCCCTCAGATTCACATCTATTCACATGAAGAACGCGTTTTCGGGGTAACTTAAGGATCGGTCCGCACTAGCACAGACTCTACAAATGTCTGCATCTATAAAGGTCACTGTAAACAAGCCTCTGAACTACTAACAGCTGCACGCTCGTACGCCTCCTTACACTTGCATCCTACCCACCCCACCGATGCCTCCAGGCGAAGCTACGTACATCTGGGATGTTGCCGGGACGAAGAAATTCTGGGCAAAGGGGGAATACTGTGTTCATTGGATCATAGTGTACGGAAAGCCAACCATGTACACTTTTGAGTGTCTCCAAGACCGTAAGTCTACCTGCTTGAAGACTTGTGACTTTTCATACATCAGTCTTACAGATACTATCTCAGAAGGTAGTCGCGTGAGCCATTCCAGCCGTCTTCGTTGCTTCGAACTGTTGACCTATTTTTATTAGCCCGTACCTGGGAGAACTACTGCGTTTTGGACGCCCTATTTTCCGAAATGACTATGAGGCCACCCTTTTATCTACTGCGATCTATATTTCGTATGTAATGATCAATGTTCGTCTTGTGAGGCACAAAGTTCTGACTGCTGTTGGTTGTAGCTTTTCCTTGTTCCGACTATCGAAGATGTTGTGAGCCTTGCTGAACCGGTCCTTATCGATTAAAGAATGTTGCGTGTATCGGAGCTAGTAGGATATAGTGATCCACGAGCCTGTTCCTGCCCTAACGATGACGACCTTTTCCTATTTCTGCGGATGGGTTGAGGGCTGTCAAGTGATTAGACCTGCATACCGGAAGAGGTGGTCACTGGAGCTTCGGACTCAGAATACGGTACCAATATAGCAGTGATAGAACGGGAGTTTTTAAAGGTCCGGAGGAAATCGAGGGATCATTATAACGCTATGTGAGAACAATGACCGAGTAGTACTGCTTACCGATGGCCGGATTATAAAATAAGAGTCCACTTGTGGCTATCATTATGGATTCTAGCCGCCCCTTCCATTGCAGCCCCCGTGCAAAGCCCTCAATTGACGAAATAGCACTCAAGTCCCGCATTGAGCAACACCTCTCCGACAAGTGCACGAAACTGACTCCCTTCGAGCAATGTACGTACCTAGCTGTTGGTATGTTTCCGTTTTTTACCTTGATGTTATCGGAAGGCGGCCATCATATGGTAAGCTTGTTTGCTGGAATTCGAAAGCCATGCTCACTGACTAATTTTTCAGACTTACACTGCTTACATGGGAAAACGGCAACAAATATTCTTCATTCGAGTTCAATGGTCCATTCTAAAACATGCCGGCTGTGGCTTGGCCTTCCCATCGGCTATGCGCTCTGAGGTCCGCCGAAAAGTATGGCGTAAGGCTTTCGTTAACCTGTGACTAGGTCTCCACCATGCGTTTTCTGAAGGCCAGGACTAAAATCCCGGTTCCTGAAATTTTATTTCATGACCTAGACGTCGATGGAAAAGTCGGAGGTGAATGGATGATTATGGAATATGTACGTCCCGCTTCGATTTTGAAAATATTCCGTTGAGACGATATACAGGTCGATGGCGAGAACCTTTCTACAATATGGAGGACCCTCGACGTGAAGCAACGCGAACAGGTTTGCTTGGCCATGGCGGATGTGTGGGTGCAGATAATCAGCATCACTTTTGATTCTATTGGAAGCATATACGAGCAAGATGGAGGGGAGTTCGTAATTGGGCCGATGACGCGCTTAGCTTCGAATCGGAGTACTTCCATCGCCTCGCCGCGACTTGAAAAATGCGGTCCATTCTCAAACGTAAAGGGGTGGCTTCTAGCGACGGCACGACGCGACTTGGATTATTTAGAGGCACCTGAAGATGTCGACACGTCTTCCCGACATCAGCATTTCATCGATGGCGTCGTTACAAAAATCCTGCATTTTTCCTTTCCGTGCCCAGATCTACCTCTGGTCCTCGAGCATATAGACTTTGCGCCGCGAAACATTTTAGTGAGTCGGACAGACCCAACGACGATAGTTGCGGTCATTGACTGGGAGGGATCGCGCTCTGTGCCAATGTGGGCTGCGAATCCAAATTTTACATTCCCCCCGGAATCGGTGACGGAAGAAGAAAGGAAACGCTTACTCGCGTTATTGACGAACCGCGTAGTCTCTCAGGTACCTGAGTGGGAGAGGGCTATAGGTCAGGAGCTGCAGCCTCTGCGAATCTTGCATGATCGCGCGACATATAGTAAAGTCGATCCTAGTGTATTGCCTCCTGCTCCGTATCTAGCGATGTCAGCTTCATATTGAGTCATCTCATACCAACAAACAAAACATGTCGTTATGCGCGTTTGGAATCTGTATCTCAACTGAGACCGTGAACATCGGCTTGGGAAATCCATATCAATTCAAGGTCGACGGCTGGTAACACCTCGGCCTTACTTCTATTAGATCGTCCTCATGCCATGATTTGGGGCGGCGGGGATATTGAGAACCATGGCGAATCGAAAATTTTTATTGAATCCAGCTTTTTAAGTTTAATAGGCGTGCTCAAAGCAACGTCGGTATCACTGTTGCCTTCTATATCCTACGGAAAGGTCAAATTTCACACAGGATTGCCGTTGCAGCGAATCCCGTTAATTCTTTCCATCAGAACATTCATTCATGACGCTATGCTCGCAAAAACAATCAATGAGATCATAACCATGAGTAATACAGTCAGATGATCGTATTTTATATCCCGCAGAGCGATCTTGTGTGGGCTCCGAAGCCCGTCCCGGTGGCAGCATCTTCATGGAAAGTTGGAAATGACCAAACCGTCGCAATGCTAAGGTAGGCGTCACTTGAATCCAGCACCCCTTATGTAAGCATGATTGAACCCGACTTCGTGCCCATATTGCTGCACCACCACAGCACTTCTACCTAAAATAAATGCAACAAATGAAGGATAAGATGTCTATCTAAAACCTGTTGCAGACAGAATGTCAATACCTATATTAAATACCTGTGAATATAATATTGAAGGGGGAAAAAAAAAACCGGTTTCTGAGTACTTGTCTATGCATTTTATGCTGTTTGGAGCAAAATAAGATTTTGCGTCCAGACAAATTTGGCGCTTAGTAAGCGTGTCACGTGACCACATAGCCATCGCACACCAACTCTTTTTTGCCATGTTTTTGGGCATCTGAAAGTTTTCTTTCTTCATTATTCACTCTACTAAAAGCTTTACTCTATTCTCTTTTCACCACTCAATCAATACACAATGGGAAAACGAAAAGCAGCTACTAATTCCCGCATGAAAAACCTTCAAAAGGCTAATGGGATCAAACGTCAATGCCGAACCACTGTGGAGGATATTCCGGACATGGATGAAGGTGGAATACAACAGCTAGGACACCCAGGGGATAGTCAGAGATGCAACCATATCCTTTGCAATTGCCACCTCGAGCCGCCAGACTTACCAGAAATCACACTCATTGAAGCAGACGTGGATGATGACCCGGACAATGGAGAGGATGGAGAGGATGATGAGGAAGAGCATGTTGACGAGCCAGAAATACGAGAGCTTACAGAGCTTGACATTTTCTCTGCACGGCTTCATGAAGTTCAAGAAATTGCGAGGGCTGCAGAACGTGAAAAGACTGCAAAATCAAACAGGCCAAAGCATTACTATGGAAGCACGCACCTAGTCATCAAAAGTGTGCTGCCGATGCTCTATCAGCATGAAAAATGCCAAAGAACCCAAACGAAGGCTGGACACACCATCCTGGCGGCCCAAAAATGCGCAGCGGGGTCTTAGCAAATGGAGAGTCTCAACCATTTTACTATCCCGACGACCATCCTACAATGCCAGGCTGGTTTAAAGGAATGGAGACTATTATTCGAGAACGTGGTCTCTGGCCATCAAAAGGACTCAATGCGCAATGCAACAAGTTTCAATGTCAAGATGGACGTACCGATTGCTGCTGCCGACGGCTTCTCTTCAACCAGCCTGACTTCGTCTCTCAGAAATCCTGGCTTGAGGAGTATATCACAGCAAGAGGCCATATCTGTGACTTTTACCCAAAATACCACTGTGAGCTGAACTTCATAGAGCAGTATTGGGGAGCAGTAAAGTTTCGATACCGGACATGCCCACGTACAGCAAAGATCAATGAGATGGAGAAGAATGTGATTAGCTGTCTTGATGATATTCCACTAAATCAAATCAGGCGGTGAGTGAAGAATATCAACAAGAGACCTCTGAGACTCACGGATATCCACCAGATATGCTAATCGTGCCACACGGTTCATCGATGCATACCGGAACAGGCTCACTGGGGCCCAAGCTGCTTGGATAAATAAGAGGTATCACAGCCATAGGACACTTCCACCAGAGAAGGTGGCTGAAGCCATGCTCAAGGGACCAAAGTAGGATTAAATATAGTGAATTGTATTCGTAGGATGGAAAAACGGCAGTACAAACGACGTAGTGGGAGCAAGAAAGAGTGGAACGACTCCAGCTCCGGAATTTGGCGTCACGCGTGACGTTACGTGACGCTTACATAAGGGGTGCTGGATTCAAGTGACGCCTACCTTAGCTTTGAGAGTGAATTGTATTCAATGGTGTAGAAACTTGGAGCTGGGGGACTTGTATAAGATTTATAAGTCATTTAGACTCTCACACCTACTGCCACATGACGTCCATGTCGAAGATCAAAGCAAGAAGGGACATTATTAATGGATTCGGTCAAGGTCCACTGGGCAAAGATATGTTGATTCTGAGCCACAACTACTACATTATGGATGAGATAAAACCCCATTGAGGGGGTAACAAAAAAATTGCGCAGGGCAGAAAAAAACTGCCTGAAAAGTATCAGAGGAAGTTAGTCCTATTTTTATCGGACCCGTTACGTCAGCGCCCATATGATCAAGAAGTGGATCACCAATTAGAAAATTTCCGACGGTTACACTGAACATCAATTCCAAATGCTCGTACAAGCTATCGTCAATGTTCTGTGTATCTCTAGCTCATCTCTGGCGAACATCTCAGCAAATTCTTCTTGCAACTATCTCACACCTGATGCTCGCTTACATTGTCAAATTCGCGGAACAGAGAGGATTTACTTGATACAAGCCTGAGAGCTATCGACATACAATGGGCTGCGCCAAATCGTCCCAATCCTGCACTACAATCTTCATGCAAATATTTTCCGGGACGATACATCATCGCTTCTTCTCACGAATCAAAGACTGTCCGTCGCAAAGGAATATGGATGGTAACGGCTTCCCAGGGGCAAAGCCCACATGTAAAAAAATACTTTCTTGAGGATTCTGGGAGCCATATTCAAAATATTATCCTCGTCGGCATAATTATGTCCACGCTGGCATGCTGTCCGTCAGGCATCCGCCAATTCTGTATCAATTTCCCGATATCCCAAACGGCGCAGAACTTGAGCGGTCACTGCTAGCTCAAGGAGCAAGGAATCCTCAACCAACGAGCTTACTTTTTCACGAATACTTCTGCGACGCGATCGGAATCCATGGATGCATCATCCTGACCGATCCGTAGTATAAATTTTGGTGATGTAGTAGACGTCGGTCGCGGGAGATATCAGGTGCGTACTCCCATAAGTTTTTGTGTACTGGTCGGACATTTTCTGCGGCAAGAATAGGAACCGTTTATCTGGAGTGTCCAATGGGTCCACTCGATGAAACAGATAGACCATGCAGCGAACAGTAGGTGGCCAGGATTGCTAATATGAAGCCATACGCTCATGTTGTTGGCTCGAGACAAAATTAGGATCTCCATGAAACGACACACATGGGTTCAACGGACGTTATTTGGGAGGCATATTCGGATCTTGACCAGACGAATCAATGGTAATACAAGAGTGATAGTGTGAAACAGAAAATCTATCGTTCCGTGGGTATCGCAATGGTATAAGATGTCGGTACCTCCTTGCATCTGCATCATCACTATAGTGACTATTTTTAATAGCCAGGCGGATAGGCATCCGAGCCACTACGCAGGAGCATCCATGCAATCGGAACAAATGTGGTGTTCGCAGTGATTAGATGGTTGAAATCGATGGCGCATTTCCTAACATGCACGGAACGGACTTCTGACCCGCCTATGTGTTCAGACGGGGGTGCGCACACATATAAACCTCGGTCCTCTCTTGACCCCATCTAACACATGGCGCCTGAAGAATATTTCGAACTTACATGGCGGGTAAACGTCAAAAACTTCATGCTATACGGTCTTGGTATAGTCACCGCTCTTCTGCTTGCTCTGCAGGTTCGAAAGGCCTTAATAAACAGAGCAAAAGTAAGCAGCTACATCACATTCATCCTGGTGAAATACTGACATCGTTGTAGCTTAAACACATACCGACGGTAGGGTCGTCGGGTCTAATAACATCTTGGATAGATGCGTTAAGGTTCATATCTCATGGGAAGGCAATCATCCAAGAGGGTTATACAAAGGTGTGTACCGAGCCCCCTCGTTATTATATTTTGAATTCGATGATTGCCTTATAGCACTATGGGTCAACATTCAAAGTGCCCTTGATTGATAAATGGATGGTCGTCGTGAGTGGTGCCGAGAAGGTTGACGATATCCGGAAGTCTTCGCTCGAGCAGCTGTCTTCTTTAGACGCGATCATAGATGTGAGCATGTCTTATAGGGAGGCTCTAGAATATCCATGACGACGCCTACAGCTTCTGCAAATGAATCATACTATGGGCCATAGTCTATGTGTTGACCCTTATCACGCAGAAGTTGTACGAGGCGCTCTGACTCGTAACATTGCTATATGTTTTGCGGACGTTCACGATGAGATGATGGCGGCCTTTGAAGACAACATACCAGCGACTAATGGTATGGAGATCTGGCAAATTTTAGATGCTATGACTGATTTTGTGATAGAATGGATTAGGGTTTCTGCATACCAGGCGGCTCTGCAAATTGTATGCAGAGCGAGTAATCGGATGTTCGTTGGACTTCCTATCTGTAAGTGGGATATCCAGTACTTTGTCAATGCCAACGTGTCCTTCAGGCCGTGATCCTGAATATGTCAAACTTAACATTGACTATACTATCGACGTTTTCGTTTACTCTCGCATCATTAACCTTTTCCCCAGGATCCTCAAACCGTAAGTCATCCTAGCTCGATATTGTTAAGACTGATACTTACTTGTCATAAGAATTCTGGGAGCAGTCTTCACACCTCGTCGACGTGCTGTAGCCAAGATGAGGAAATTCCTGGATAATACTATACAAGAGCGGCTGAACCAGGAAGACACTCACGGCAAAGACTGGCCAGGAAAACCGGTAAGCGAAATCCCTGGACCACAAAGTCACCGATCATCTACTTAAAGACTGACAGAATGACCTTATTTCATGGATGATTGATGCGACTCGTGGAAAAAAAGAAAGACGCACCATACAAGATTTGAGTACTCGAATATTGAGCTTGAACGTAGGAGCGATTCACACGACGTCTATGGTGCTTACTCTGGACACAATTCCAAGGCCAACAACTGACTAGATCTTTGGTAGACGTTCACGATCGCTCTCTATACCTTGGCTAGACACCCAGAGTGCGCTGAAACTCTCCGAGCAGAGGTGGAATCAGTCATCAAGGAAGGATGCACGAAGGCCGCAATGGGGAAGATGAATAGGCTCGATAGTTTCCTGAAGGAAGCGCAAAGAGTATACGGTACTGTTGGTGCTTGTAAGTTGGTATTCGGGACTCTATATCGCTCTGCACTAACAACTGCGCTCAGTCGGAATGCGTCGCGTCACTCAAGACGACTTCATTTTTTCGGATGGTATGATTGTTCCAGCGGGCACTGAAATCGCAGTGGCTGCTTTAGCTACGAATATAGACGAGGTAAATCACGCATGAAGATGTAGGGAACCATTGTTTTCACTGGCCTTTCTATAGAGGAACTATGAAAACCCGTTAGAGTTCAGACCTTGGAGGTTTTCTGACAGGAGGAAACAAGAGGGCGAGAACCTCCACCACAGGATGGTCACGCCTAGTTTGGATTTCATTTTCTTCGGTCATGGGCGACCGGCCTGGTGGGGATATTTAGAAATGTTCCTATCAGTTCTGAGAGCTAACTATACTGTAGTCCGGGCCGTTTCTTTGCCGTCAATAACCTTAAGGCTCTCATGTCGCACGTTCTTCTGAACTTCGACGTGAAGATGGATACGCTTCCCTCTTCAACATGGTTAGCGGGCGATCAGATTCCTGATCAGAGCAGTAAGGTGCTGTTTAGAAAGCGTGTACGCACGCTGTAAATGATCTAGGCGAGATGGACGCAGATGAACATAACACACTTCCAAACGTTTTCGGTCGTAGCAGAGCTGTACATATTGTATAAGTGATTGAAATTCCACCGCAGATACCCATATCCTGGACAGTCAAAATTCGCCGGCCTCCTTGTATCGTCAAATCTATCAGGATTGCTTGGCTTGGCACCTGTTAGTAAAATGCAAATAAATAGTAGTACGATTTTGTTGGAGACAGAAAAGGCCATTTCCCGTCCGACCGGTATCAAACCGGCGGCCACTTATTGGGCGGTTCGAATATTGTGTCATTTTTGCTGCAGAAAAAAGACTACTGCCATGAGAGGGATATAATGGCTGAGATTTATCCAAGAATCTGAGAAATAGGGATGTCAACACGTCGTATTCACGCGCCGCGACTGATTACGTATGGGAGCTTAAGCGTTTAGCAATCGACCAAACGGAAGTACGGCCCGCCGCCGATATGCGCGAATAAAACTGTATCCCTTATCTTGGCCTCTTCATTTGGCAATGTGATCTCTCGACTGAGCAGGTCCTCTAGAACTACGTGTCTCTCTGCAGTAAACCACCACCTTCCGCTCAAATCATGTTCAAAGCTCGCTTCATCGCGTTGAATGTGACCCAGGCCGCTTCCCAGTTGAAGCGATCCTCTCACTGTCTTGTTGTCCCTCCTGCAGAGGACGCTGCTATCGTCTTTGGAGGCGAACTCCAGCCGCGGGTTCCAGTAGACAATGCATTGCACAATGTTGCACTCCCATCAGGAAATTACGAATTGAAGGATATGCTAACTGCAACATCTGCGCCTCCCCCTCGGGTGGGATCTGCATTGGTATTTGCCAAGGAAGCCTTGTGGGTATGGGGCGGCCGTGGAGGCGTCTCTATGGAGTGTCTTCCCGAAAAGGGGGACGTTTGGCGTTTCAAATCTGGAGAGTGGACCAGGATCGAATGCGATGGAGAGCCCCCACAGGACAGATCCTATCATGTAATGGTGACTTATAACGAGGTACCTTTTGTTACCTTTGTATATTTATTCCCATCACCAACCCCCGTCTCCAGGATCTATTTGTGCATGCGGGCTGTCCCGCCGCTGGCCGTCTTTCGGACCTTTACCGTCTTTCGTTAGCTTCACCTAAGCCAGTATGGACTAAACTGGCGGACGCTCCTGGCCCTGGACGTGGCGGTACTGTCCTGGGGGTCATTCCCGGGCTCTCTTCCTTCGTGCGGTGGGGAGGATTCGCCGGATACGAGCTTGGTGGCCCTCTCGACATCTATCATGTCCCTACAAATACTTGGTATTCCGTCGACGTCGCAGGAGAACAGCCCGCGAAGCGCAGCGTTCATGCCCTCGTTGGGCTTCGAGGGGCCCCGCGAAGCGACGGAATTGTTGCCCTTATGCTCTTCGGTGAAGGAGAAGCTAGTGATCTCGGACATGCTGGCGCTGGGGTAAGTACCTCACTCAATTTATATACATTGATCGATCTCAGGGATTGACCGCAGAAATTCCACGATGACGCGTGGGCCCTCGTCAAGGCACCATCGACCGAGTTAACAGAAGGCTGGTCTTGGGAGAAGCTCACTATTCCAGAAGGTACAAGCAAGCCACAAGCCCGCGGCTGGTTTGCGGCTGATGCATGGGCGGATGGGAAGGTTGTATTTCAGGGTGGACTGAACACTGACAACGAAAGACTCAGCGACGCGTGGATTCTCGAGGTCGAAAAAAAGTAAATATGATATGAGGGTTAGTATGTATCAGTTGAAAAATGTATATGTACTGCTTTTACTCGCTCTTCTTCCCAATAACTCTGTAAATCCACTCAACGTGGATGACATGTCCGCGACTTTTGTATACATAGACGCCATACAAAAGTCCTCCGAAGAAAACCACAATCCACGACACGAGGCCTGCCCAACGAAATTGTTGAGGATCAGATAGAACCATAGTCAGGACGTATTTCTATTTTGAAGGTCAGTGAAGTTTATGCTGCGCAGAGATTCATCGGCCGAACCAGCATATCAAACGTATTCATGAGAGAATACTGCAAGGCTGTGAGGGTGTTTCTCCGCTGCGCAGCAGCGTTGGTTAAGTATCAATTTCTCACAGGGCAGAAAGTCTTACAGGGTGGTGTTCAAGGGCTTCTTGTAGGATTTGTAACTGTGAACAATAGAGAGTAATTTTTGAAACCTTCTGAGATGCAGTGAGAAGTGAACCTACTTGTGCTAAGTCGAACATCCACAATCCTATACGTGAGAGTGCCATGCCTGCATGCCTCGGAAATCCATCATATCACTGGCCAAGAAATGAGATATAACGTACCCCCAAAGAGCATGGTACTGTTATACGCCGGCCCATGACCAATTCCCTTAGGAACACCGATGTACAATGCCAGTACCGTGGGCACTAAAGTAATGACCTCCGACCTTAAAGACTGTTAGCATTGCGCAAAGATGTGACAAGATTCTGAACTACCAGATAGACCAAGCCCCAGATCTGATTAGGCCGATTTTACGTTCAACATAGGGGAGAAGGATGGTTCCGATGAGGCCCGTTACAGTACAGATTGCTCTCATGCCAGCAATGAAAGGGCTGTCCGGTGATTTAAATTCGAAACGTCACGAATGAGGGAAAGAAAATGAGCCTACTCATTCCAGCCCCCAGCGGCCTTGAGGTACGATCTATACAGATACGATAAGTTCATGCGCATTGTAACAAAAGAGGATCGTACAGAAATGTTCCGTCGAATGAGAGGACGGTGAGGTATATACTAAGAAAATGTTTAGCTTCATCCGGGACAGAGGGAAGGCGGTGCTTGAACCTCGAAATGGACAACGACGCTGAAAAAAAGGCCATCAAATCATTATAGTGGACACACCCTACTATGTACACTTACTATAAAACACCGGAAAATGAGAGAACTCTTGCCAGTCCCGAAAGGTGGGTCTCGGATCAATCCAACGCTTGAGGGAGAATTTTTGGTTGTGCCGCTTTTGGTCTGCATCTCGAGTATTCGCCAGACGCTGCTGGCACTCTGACTCCAGGACAGGGAACATTTTGTACACGATATGGGATAATGGAATCTGAAGCAGATGAAATCAGCTTTCGCCTGCTGCGCCTGTGATAGAGAGAACAAGCACCTCGATGAAAGCAGTGACGACCGCCATACCGCACAAGAAGGCCGCAGCAAAGCGGTATGAACCTGCTGTCGTCAGCATAGAGACAAAGAGTGGGGCTATCAGTTTGCATATCAAGTCCTGTAGCGGGTAGATCAGCAACAAATAGAAGTAGCTGAGGAAAGTGTCAGACTATACGACGTAACCAAGTGTTAATTTTCATCAGGCGCACACTATCGCCTTCTCCGATGGTAGTAGCCCAATCTCTCTCTATGCTGATCTAAGGTGTTCGTCACAGTCAATGACTGTACACGACCTGATTAACAGTATTACCTACCTGTATGCACACAGTAGCTAGTTTGATGATAATACCAGATAGGACGATGGCAGTGAAGAGTGCCCATATAGGGCCTTGGGCCTTTTGACCTTGGGACCCGGCCTCCAAGAACTTATCGATAAAAAAGATCGCCGTAAATGCTGCATAAGCAGTTGCAGTAGCGATCTTTTGGAAAAATATCGCCAGCTGTAGGATGCGTAACCGGTGCTGATTGTCAACTAGATATCCCATCCATCCTGACAACTATCACATAGTCAAACATAGACTAAAACAGCATATTTCTGAAGAACTGACAATGATAGCAGCACCGGCTGTACAAAACCCAAATATTGACGCAGGAAGCAAGGTAGAACGGAAAATCTGGATAAGGAAGAGGTACGCGGCGAACTAGGGGATGAAAGCGATTGAATGATCAGATCGATAATGTAAGTAGCCAGCCCTTACCTCGAAACATCGGTCTCCCCAGGTGCTAGACAAGATGGATGAGCGTGTCGAAAGGGGCAAAGGCGTATATGACTCCCATACCTGGAGAAATGAAGGGCAGTAAGTAAAGCCAATGGTTTTGTACGGATTGCATGGTTTCTTGATGGTGAAGTCGAGACACCTGGTTCCAGGACGTGAGGTAAGGAAATGCTACTGTGCCGAGATAATCTTGATTGAGACTCGTCGAGGTTATCCCCATGTACAGAACGTATGTCTGCCAGTTGTATGACATCGGTTTGAGCCGTGGATTCTACCTCGGTAGACATGGAAAATTGCTGAAAGAGGTGGGCCGATAAAGGATAGTATGTTGAAATAGCTTTGAATCGGTGTTGGAACAAAAGGTAGAGTTTACCAAAGGTCGGTTTCCGATAGAATGGGAGTATCAAGAATGTTTACAGTACACCAACGCCCAACGTGGAATGTCCTATTTCCAGTCCGTACATTATCGTCCACGCTAAGTCGACAGTTTGAGAGGACCGTGTCGGCCCGGATAGCCGAGAAACGGAGCCTGAAAGAGTCCTCCCGGGAAGTACCGATCTACCGACAGCTTGCTTGCTTGCCTACTGCTGCTCCATTCTTGCTACAGGTGGCACAAGAAAGATGAATGGATGGGCTTCTGTAGGTGTCTGTGTCATTAATTGGCAATGTCCATGCGCTAACGATTCGCAGGAAGATTTCTCATAGGCACAATGATTAACAGGAATTTTTTTCGGAGATGCATTGCTCGTGATGGCTTCAAGTTACTATCTTCTATTGGGTCGTTCCGTTTCATATCTTCAATCCAAGACTCGAAATTCGCGCCTGAAGATGGTGCGAGTATTCCCGGATAATAGTGCCAAACGATCGGTCAATACATTCTTTTTCAAGGTAGAAATATATCTGTATCCTTCTGCGGTGCTGACGAGCAGGGTGAACACCTGAGAAGCGCGGCTCAAATATATGGCAGACACATATTCCACGGATAGAAAGCTTCCAAACGGCTATGCTTCTTTTCTTCGTGAGTATCAGTCCCTTAGATGTTTCCCGGCCGCTAATGACAGCTCATCTCACTTTTAGCGTAGATGTCCCGTACGTCGCGCAAATATCAGATGCTTTAAAGCGAGCTACATGTCCCCGTACTTCACTTCCAACCGAACGAATCGCAGTCAACGAAGGGGCTGACGCTGTTGGCCATGGCCTTTTGGTTAGAATCCAGTCCATGTCCCTGGAAGGATAAAAGGCAGACATGGAATTTTCCCGCCTTCTCATTTAATCTCATCTCGGCCTAATGGGAAGCTTCAACATAATATTTAAATTCTGTGCCTACAATGACTGGACCACGATCTGGCTAGTGCCGCCATTGCGCCATTTTCAGCGCCTCATAGGAGGCAATGTCGGCCTCGACAGGTCATGGGCCTTCTGTTGCACGAGACCTAGATTCTTACCCCAACTCGAAGTCGATCAAGTCTACATACAATAACGGCGAGAGCGGGTAGTAACTATGGTTACGCCCCGACTGAGTCTACGGTCCCGGATGGATTGGCGGGGATTGCCTATCCCGAACCGCGCCGGACCCGTATTTCTGGAAGCGGTCACATCACCTGCTGGATCGGATTTAACACCCGAAGATTGAACAATCTAGCTCTTACCAAAGTAACTGATTTGACTGGATGTCTTCCCGCCCTTTCATCCCAATTGCATTGGACCTGATCCTCCGTTCAGGGAAGATACTTAGGGGCGGACATTCGTGGAATATACACTGACGCAGGGAACGTTTATATGCGATTCTTTTCACTGTTTCAACAACCATCTTCGCCAAAACGGCTTAGAAGAGACGAATCGGGTGGATAGCCTTACCCCACACGTTCATTTATCCACCATCTAGGACATCTATTAACCGATGCTTACAACTTCGTGGTCTCGACTCTGTTCTTTACGGCCTTACCCCGGATTTCAGGGTGGGTCTGTATTGAGGCTGACGAATAGCCTCTCCTGACATCGCCATCGTAGTCATGGGACACGAGAGGCCCAAAAAAAAACACTGCGAGTTCCGCTGTATGGTTTTGGCAGGCCCAATGATCTTCCAGCATCCGCGTGCTCTCAAGGCCGAGACGTAAATCCGACTCGGGTGGCGTGACTCATGTAGTCGAATTTAGCGAATTCATCATGTATGGCGATTTCCTAGCTAGACGCGCCCTTTGCAATTACTGCTGAGTGGCACAGGCACGGTGATATTGATTGTCGACTGTCACGTTTTAAACACTGACCAGAGCTGTTTTCAGTTAGAAAATGCACTCTTCTAATGACATGCGCACGTTCGGTAGCCACATTTATATCGTCTCGTGGTTCGTAGGAGGGTGCCTTCAAACAGCGAAAGTCGGCGAAAAGCGCCATCTTCAGCGGAACATTACTATTCGCAATGTGATTAGCTGTCCGCTAGATTTGATTGGCTCACAGCGGATGCACTGAATTACCCGGGTTCCCATTGGCCAAACCATTGGCAGTATATGGTGCCAGACGTGTCCCTCCGTTCGAGAAACAGAGGGAGGCCGAGGCCTATACAAATGGTATAAATGGGCACCAAAAGGCGCCTGAGGAACATACCAGTCACCTACTCATACATCTTCACTACATCCTAGCATCCACTCACTACCATGGTCCTGCAACACATCGACCCCGCCACTCTAGATGACCTCCAAACACGCGTCCAATACCTCCGCGACTTCATCGAATTCAAGCAGGCTGACATTGACGCACTCCACGCTGCCAAACCCGTTGTCGCTACCCTCGTCCCCGACATCGTCGACCGCGTCTACAACAAACTGCTATCCTTTGACGTCACTGCAGCGGCATTCACGCCCAAGCAGACTGGCCAGGATGGCGATGACGCGTCGGAGGCGAAGATTAATGACCTCAATCACGACCATCCCAATATTAAGTTCCGGAAGGACTTTTTGCGGCAATATTTAGTCAAACTCGTCAGCTTGGACTACAACAAGCCAGAGGCGTGGGCATATCTGGACAAGGTTGGCATTATGCATACCGGAGTCCCAGGGTTTGCCCACAGGAAGAAGAAGCCGGCGTTGAGGGTTGAGTACATCCACTGTGGTTTGCTGCTGGGTAAGCCATTCAGCAGGTCTTGTTAACCTTGACCGTGACTCACCGTGCTTCTAGGCCTGGTCGAAGACATGCTCGTTGACGCAGTTATCCTCCACCCTGATATTGATCTCAAAACCAAGCACGCCGTTTGCCGCGCTGCAAACAAGGTATATACGGAAACCTAATTCCGAGATGTGGTCTGACTTTTGTTTTTAAGCTGATTTGGATTCAGAATGATCTTTTCGTGCGGCATTATATTGAGGACGAGGCGGTGACGGCAGCCAAGCTTGCAGGAAACTGAAAGCGTGTCGCGCGTTGCCGTGTTAAGACGACGGGGCCACGTCCCATGTACTATATTCTAATCTGCTACAGTTTCCTCTGTGCAGTTGCTATTACTTAAATCTCCTCTCAGAATGTAAATTTGGTCTTTATCACGTCGGGCATTTAATTCCATGCTTATTATGAACACGATATGAGGCATATTCTCCCACTCGCGCCAGGATTACATGAGCTTGCACAATTCTAATTAATTGAACGTAAACAGGATGCCGTTCACAGCAATACGATGCAGACAGGAGGAGTTTGTAGCCAAGTATACACCTCAGTGCCCAGGCAGAGAAACAACGCGAGTTGGTTATTGGGATCTTCGACCAGGCCAGGCAGGTTTATTGGGGTTGTCATCCACCGATAGCATCCTAGGCAGAGAGTCGTTCCAGATATTCAGTAGCTCTTACCAGCTACCACGAGTTACTTTTTTGTCAATTGGGCGACCTTCCATTCATCTACACCTCTCCCAGTCTTTTTAAGGCTGGTGAACCCATTATTAAAGGCAGCATCCAAGCCAAATGCAGCGGCTAGCTGAGTGACGTCCTCCTGAGTCCTCTGACTCGTGGGAGGAATCGTCATTTCTGAGGGACCCTGAGCGTTATTCAAGAACGCCCTCAGCCACAGAGAAAGCGCGGGGACTTCGATATCCGGGAATTGCTCCGCGGAATTCGAAGACGATGGGGCAGAGATAGTCGTCTTCCGGCGCCTCTTACGTTTCGGTTTGTCCACGCTCATCCTAAGGGCTTTAGCTAACTTCTTCTCGTTGATAGCAAGCCCGCGTTTGAGCCTCCTGCGTATGGCCATCTGGTCCCCATTTTGTTTGACATTAAGATGAAACACGTTGGCCAGAGCAGTTATGCGTGGATCTGACGTGTACGGGATTGAAAAAGTCTTGGCCTCGGCATCATCGATGAACGCACGCAAGCACTGTTCGAACCCCTTGATATCTGGTATTTGTCGGCAGTCTGGACCTCCTTCGAGGATAAGCTGTGCTGCCCGGAGGCTGGGATGACTCTCTACCAATAACCGCTTTACCGCTGTTTCGTCGATATTCTGGATCGTGGTGTTTGCCGTTCGGGTCAGTTGCATGTAACGACTTCTAGGGCCGGGAGTCTCGGAAAACATGAGCCCAAAAGCGTGGGCGAGTAGGAAGACGGTGAGATTTTTAGCATTGTCTGGACAATATAGGGTCATCGATGTTGGGCCTTGGGCATCGACGACAAATTTCCTGATCTCCTGTTCAAGATTGCGAGTCTCGTTCTGAGATTCTGCAATAGCAGGGTCCGGGTCTTCCTCGTCAGAGGACAGTGGCGAGTCCGGAGGTATTTCTGCATTCTCGTTATCCTCCTCCCTGACCCTCTTCCCATTCCTATTAATAACCTCCGCCACTTTGGTCTCGCTGACAACGAAGGGGCCCTGCGTCTTTTTGGTCAAGACGATGGTATCCGATTCTGTTGTGACAGCAAGAGAAAACACGGCAGCAAGCTGAGAAACTTCAGGCGAGAAGGCATTCTTGGAGATAGTTATGGAGCGGGGACCATCAGTGTCGGCAACAAATGAGCGAAGCTCATTGGTGATAGAGTGAAGGAGGGAGTCTTCAATGACACCCTGCGTCGCCATTGCAGCTGTGGCGCGATGTGTCTTTAAGAAGAGCTGCTTCTCCAATTTCACAGCCCTTTTCCTTTTCTCTCTCAAGACCTTTTCCACACTTTTCTCATTGATCAGAGTAGAAACCCCCTTGAACTTCTTGGACTTGGTTAAGAGAACCCCGTCCTTCTCGTGAATCGCATTCAACTTGAACGGCCTGCACAGTTCGCGTATCCTTGCGATTTTTTGGACTCGGATAGACTCCGGGCCGTTCGGATCTGCTATCCATGCTCGAAGCTTCTTCACTAGGACCCGGATGGGGGTACGGAGAAGATCTCCGTATATGATCTGCCTGACTTCGTCTTCGTCGACGACGGTGGGAGCACCTATCGGAAGGGTGAACCGAACGTGCTGAGAACCGCGAGGGCCTTTGAAATTCAAATAAAATATGTTGCCAAGAGCATAAACTGCGTCTTCGATTTGCTCGTCTTTACAAGCGATATCGAGGCAGTTATCATTGCGGTTATGCTGGCGGTTAACATCGGATATGAAAGTTCGCATTTGGTCGGCAATATTTTCCAACTCAGCGAATACATCCACCGGCACGCTTGACAATGGCGCCACAGAAAAATTGGGTGAATCCGGTGCCAGACAGACCACAGAAAGGTTATCGTCAGCGATAGACTCGGTATCTTTCCAGTCTAGTGTGATATTAGCGTCCTTGAAGCAAGAAAAATCAGGATTTCGTCTACCCGACACTCCTTCGAGTCTTGACATCTTGCAAGTGATTACAAGTCGTAGGAGAAGACCAAGAACGAAACGCAAGGGTCCAGGAGCATGAATCAGAAGTTATGATTGTATAAGTAGTATCGAGAAGAGTTATCAGTGGTATTAGTACTTGTAGCCTTGAAGGATGTGGACTCGAAAGGCAAATTTGTTCCAAAATGCGATATTTTGCGGTATAAGGAAGATGCGCAGAACGAAGCGATGGTTGGCAGGGCCGGCCGGCGGCAACAATTGTTAACCGGAACACGTGCCTTGGATCTGCAGGTGCACTGCCACCGAGCTAAAATTGTTCTCTGCCCTGGTAACACCCTCTCGTAATTCTCGTCCCTTCGTCCCCCATCTCTCCTGTTTTTATATCATGAAATTTGCCCGGTGAATCTCTATAATCTATTTTAAAGTGCAGGGGACTAAACTCTCAAAGATATCTGAAGGAAACCCAGGTCTGTTGGAGAAATTTCGTCATACAAGCTGTATTAAGTCGAATTACTTGGCCAGACCGCGGAATGGAAAAAGGCGTATATGTGAGGACCTCTGGTGTTGCTTCGCCTAGTACTCATTGCTGCCCAGTGACTATCGAGGGCTCAAAAAACGAATTACCGCTATCAGGCGATGGCAGGAGGGCCATACCAGCATTCTCACATCGCCTGGATCTGAAGCGCGTATCACAGAATCTCCAAGGACATCTGAAGAGTCGGACGAGCATACCCACCATGGTCATGACAGTGAAGCAGGCTCGTCACCGAAAGTTGGCAATAGTTCTGCGCGCAGCAACGTCCTAGAGCCGTCGGCAAAGAGCCAAAAGCTTTCCAGCAAGCAAAGTCGCTTTGGCTCAAGGCTGCGAAGAGGCGCCCGGAGCTTGCGTGGTACGACCCTTAGAAGCCCTCAATCGGCCTGCCTGACGTTATTGTTCCTAGCAAACTCCACTCTTCATCCATACTCTATTCCTCCCACACTCCAGGAGTTACGCGGACAGCTTTCTCCAGAGGAACTTTCCTTCTTAGATGCACTCGACCGGGAGCTCGAAAAGATTGAAACCTTCTATCTTGACCGCGAAAAAGAGATGCAGACCCGGACCACCGCATTAGAGGAGCAGCTTCATGAACTTACTTACCACAGAAAGCTCTTTCACGAGACACATCCTACAACTCCGAAACCCTGGGTTTTAGGTAAAGTTGGCAAAGTCGGTATCAAGAAACCCCAGAAATCCGTAGTCACGGACGGTTTTCGGTCTCGGAGAAACAGCAACGAAACTACGCGACCACATGGCAAAGGCCCCAGTTATGCCCATGCTCTTGACCCGGATGAGTACCAAAACGCAAAAAAGAAACTGAACAAGGCCGTATTGGAACATTACCGGTAATTCAAGTTTGTCAAAACGCTTCTAGATGCTTACCATACCTAATAGTGGACTAGAAACGCTGCACAATTACCGAGTTCGTGGTTTCCCTTCTGGTGGCTCCAACAGGTACTGATCTATGGACCCAGGTTTTGAACCTGACTGGATTCCGTAAGGCCCTAAAAAAGTTTGAGAAAGTGACGAAGGTGAACAAGACGCTATATCATTGTAGCCAACGTCGCTCATATTTTAGTGCAGATACCGCTTCAGAATGCGTATATGACAGAGAAGGTCGAAATGAGTCCCCTTGTCTCCGACAAGAGCGTTCGCAATATGATGGAAGAAATGGAGAACATATATGCGACTCAATTCGGTAGAAACAAATCTACATGTCCCATTACCGTACTCACCTTTACGCTAGCACGAGGCGACAAGAAACGAGCAATGACAAGATTGCGCGGAGGCTTCCTATCCAAGAGCCACCATTTCAGCACTTTCCGTTCAGGTATATTGCTGGGCCTTAGCATTCCTGCCCTGGTGTCCGGTATATATCAAAGTGCGCTGCGGATTTGAAGCGAGACGGGTTTTACTGACCTGCTACAGGCTTTCAGCAGGCCACACGAGATCGGATACCCGGATGGGATGGACTACTCTTCGCCTATAGTATCCTTCTCGTTCCAGTAATCTTCTCGCTGCTTGTTGGCCTAAATATTTTGGTATGGGCGCGAGCCAGGATCAACTATGTCTTCATATTCGGTGAGTTGAGCGATACACGCTCCGGATATTCACTCACCATCCTGGCAGAGCTGGATTACCGAACACAGCTTGACCATCGAGAATATTTTGAGGTCGGTGGTTTTTGCTGGTGAAATTGTGGCACTTATCAACATCTTTCCATCAGGTTCCTTGTATCCTTTTCACGACACTATGCTACACATTCTGGTTGTCGTTCGCACGCATCGGAACTCCTTCTGTGGACCCCACAATATGGCCTGCAGTCTGGTTGGGTTTCGCTGCCGTACTCCTCTTTGACCCGCTACCTATATTCTTCAAGCCTTCGAGGTACTGGCTTGTGCGAAATGTCGGTCGACTCCTCATCCCGGGTGTGCATCGTGTAGAGGTACTCTTTTGTTCTTATAACATCATCCCGAATCTAATCAATATACAAAATAAAGTTCACCGATTTCTGGATGGGGTTGGTCATTCTGTATCATTTTGTGGCTGCTCTCACATGACGATTATCATTTCCAGGGATCAATTCTGCAGTCTCATATTTACGCTCTCGAACGTATATCTCTTCTTCTGTTCGTATGCAAAAGGTTTCGACCAATGGCGACAATGTGGTGCCGGTTCGAAACATTGGCCAATCATATTCGTTTTGGCGATGCTTCCTCTACTGTCCCGTCTTATACAAAGTGTTAGACGTTATGCGGATTCTCATTTGATAACACATCTGATAAATGTTGGTTTCCTCTCTCTGTCAACTTCCTTATCCCCGATTCATTTTCTTTCTGCCGTAGGGTGGAAAATATGGGTCTGGAATCATCAGTTATCTCTTCTATTTCCTCTGGAGGCATCAAGGTATTCTCAACGTCTCACGCTTGCCGGCTTCTCTCATTTTATGATACAGGTGGAAATCACGGCGCAATCTTTGCCCTTTGGTGCCTATTTAACACTATCTATTCCTTATATGCCTCATCATGGGTGTGCTCCTTCTTCCGCGGAATTCGACCCTATCTTAACTTGTGTTTTAGGATTTTCTGATGGATTGGTCAGTACTCAAAGCGCACGCTAAACATCCACTCCTACGGAACGACCTGCTGTATTCCAACTACGTTCCTGTTGAGTTGTATCTTGGCTGTTCCTGTCTGCGTGACTTAACCTCTTTTATGGTTTGGTGTTTCAGTCGTATTATCTTGCCATCGTAAGATCTTCATTGAGGCCTAGAACTTTTACTCAGAGTCATTTCATCCGCATAGATCTCCAATGTTATTATCAGGTTCATCTGGGTTATTTACATTCCCCAAGGGGGACCCGATTTCTACCTGAGGTCGTTCATTGCTGGGATGCTAGAATCCATGCGCCGGGTGCAGTGGAACTTCTGTAAGTTATCCTCCCATCTTCCAAGTGTCCACTCAATGATCATTGAAAAGACCGACTGGAAAACGAGCATCTTGGTAACATGGATCAGTATCGAGTAACACGAGAAGTTCCATTGCCTTATTCATTAGACGACATGGGACGTGATATCGACGATGATGACGTTGACGACTCCCACTAGAATATTGAAACCCTAGAATTACCGCTCCCATGAGCATCATATTATATTATACTAATCCTGGACCGGAGATAGGCGCTCTGTAAAGGCGATGGGGTACCGCTACATAGCGTATACCGAAGATGTCATGCCCGTCACGATCGTGTGCCCATGCTAATTGCCGATCAGGACCAACGACCGCATTCAATATCCATGCTACTTCATTGACGATGCGATCTGGTCGAGTTCTCGCTGCATGAGAGAATCGGGACATTTTCTCCGTATTGAACTGTAACAAACATAAACATTCGCCAGTTTTGCAATGATAAAACAACGTACTCGAGCTTGGCTTTATCCCCGCGTTCCTTGCATTCTTTCCCAGCGAGCCGCCATTCATTACATTCAGCATAAAGGTCGGCACGTTTCGGGGAGTCGCATCGAGCAACATACGGCACGGCTTCTTTCGAATGCCCGTTTTCTACGAGACAACGGACGAAAGGCTCGTAGCCGATGGGGCTTCTTTTTGACTTGGAAAAAACATCAAGCCCTTCGAAATCTCTCATCTCTACGAGTGTAGCCATCTTGAGGTACCAGAATCTAAGGAAACCGCGGTTACGAATCGGTATTTCTGATGAGGAAAGGCATATATTTCTTACCGTTTATCTAGAACTTTAAAATCTGTTTTCGTTTTATCCGCACGCTTTGACATGCCGTTGAGCAAACATGTTCGAATGGTTTCGTTGATGCTCAAACCGAAGAAGGGTATCTTGCCATCGCTCTCTTTTTCTAATTGTTGCTGGAATGTTAGCAATCGTGCATATTCGTCCATCATCTGCACAACTGAAATATAGTGAATTCCGGATTCCAGCTAAAAAAAACCTACCTTGGCCTCAAAGCCCCGGTCCTTGTCCTCGGAGAAAAACTTCTGTGCAGATTTGATGGATGTGATTTTAGAATCTGGGTCCTAAAGATCGAGAGAACATTTAGCTCCGGAATAAATTGCTCTGGCCACCCTACTTACCGTCATTCTTGAGCACTCGTCAATTGCTAGGACGGCGCTCTCCATTCTCCGGTCATCTGAGTAATAGAAATCCCGTAGCATATCCCGATTTTGCTCTCTAGCATAGACTTGAAGTAATTTACTAGCCGAGGCAAGGCGAGAGCCACCATCTTCGATAAGCCGAAAGAAGGAGCCAAGAGTGAGCTGTTGATGAAGGTGCAGAAGAACATGGTAGACTTCGCATGATGATATGAGCATCATAGCCGAAGAGCATCTGTCGAAATCATGACGCACCGAGGTCTGTGTCACCACTATCAACAGCCTTTTCCAGCGCTAGTCGGTCTTCTTTCATAGTTAAAAGCAGAGGTACCTGGTCGGATGCATTTGATTCGTGGTCCAGTAACTATGATAGGATGTCAGACAACGAATCTCATGGTATAAAAAATGCAAACCTTCGTAGCAAGTCCTGCTCTCCCGACTTCCCAGGCACGCTTAGCAATCTCAGCATAGCTAACATCCGCCCCGCCAAGCTCCTTGAATTTATCGACAATCAGTTTGCAGACTTCGTCGTCTCCTCCGAGCTCCCCATCACTGCCGGCCACCGCAGAAGGCTTTGATCGGAGAATTTTAGCACTGGCCCAGTGCTTGAGTACGTGATCGGGTTTCATACCCAGAAAATTGGATATCCGGAGCGCAAGGAGATGCATATTCCGCGAGGTGAGGCGAGTGATGATATATGACGGCAAAGCATATACATATCTGATGAAGTGATAATGAAAAAAGGCTCATAGGTGAAATAACCGACTTACTGGGCATAGGTAAGTGGAATGCCTATCTCATAGTACCGGACCGCGTTGAGAACCTTGAGCGTCTGGCCCATGTTCACGAAGTCGGTAGGATTATAGAAGTCTAAGAAACCACGTCCAAACTTGGCTGCCTGAACGAGACGATATGAGCACGGTCTTCGGGGATTTGTGTGGGCGAGTAGTTTACGTTTAGAAGACTGCGTTGCCAATAAGGCTCCCATTCTTGCCCCGCAGCATCAATACATTGATCTACAGCAGCAGCTAGATCTGGGCGTATACTGCGGATGCTTTCATCCGCTTTGGGAGAGCGTTCTGTGAAGCTCTGCCAAGCATCATAGAGAATAGCAGCTGGGGCCGTCGAACCTGGTCTGAATATTGCCAATGTTGATGCTGTTTCGGAGTTATCAGCGCGCGTGAAGGAGAAGGAGACGAAGACCCTACCGGGCACCTTCTGTATAAGGTCACAGACATCTGGGCCCATAACCCGCACACCATCTGGTTCAGTTACTGCATACAAAGAACCACCATAGAAATATCTGCGGCTGGATTTAATATATGCGACCCGATGTAGCGAAGAGAAGCCTACTCCAGAGTGTCAGCGAAGGGGCCAACTAGAACTGCGATGGAGCTCCAAGTGATAAGGATAGCATCATTGCCACACCATTCCACCTGCTGTATTTGACCTTCCGCGGAAACAGTACCAGTATCGAATTCAGTGATTTGGCGTTGAAAATCCGTGGAAATTACAAGGAGAGTTCCGGTAAAGGTGAGCAACGCGAGTGTTTTGCCGTTGGGAGCTGGCGAAATGTGTGTGAATGGGCCTTGCGACAGTCGCTGATCAACGCTTTCGAGATTGTCGACCGAAAATATAGTTCCTTCCGACGAGAGGAGAACTTCGACATGCCGAGATATATTCAAGTCCGGAGGAATGATGGCCCATGAATGTGGTGGCTCAGGCAACCCTGGAGAAGAATTCAACATTACAATTGAGAAAGATAGATATAGGATACCTGGGTTTGCAAGAACCAGTGGTCTTGTCCCCTTCCATCCCTTCACTTCTAAGAATGTCAATGATCCCGTCAATGCCACAAGTCCGTCTTCGTGTATTCGCGCGTCAATCACGCCCAGTTCGGCTGCCTCGCTTCCCAAAGAGCATTGCTGGTAGTCTCCTTGAAGATCATAGACTCGGTAAGTACCCTCTTCATTGATCACGACCAGGTTCTCCTCGGCGTTCCAGCCAAAGCGAATAATTTTTCCTTGGTCCCACTGTCAACGACGAATCAGTGAGATCTGGCATGCATTGGATTATACAAGATATCCACACTGAGCATTAGAAGGCCTTCTCCAGCTGGAGAGTAGATTTGTATTTGAGATTTCCCGGTGGCCGGTGTAGCTCGTCCCAACACGATCAGTTTGGTGGTGTCACGCATCACCGCTGACCACGACATTCCCTGAGCATAGATAGTAAGCACAACGAGACAGGCGGCGCACCTATTGGCCCTCCATACCGGCAACCCGCCGTAATGTAATCCGCAAAGTCAGGAAACTTTTCAGATACAGAATACAACTGTTGCCTTCGGTAGAACACGTTCCCATCTTGCATCGCCTGCCATGATGCTGTCGGGTGGTCAGGCATTATCACTGAGTGGACAGCGGTGCTGAGGATCACAGCCGACCCAGATAATAGGAAAATTGAGGGAACAAGATGATGGTCCTGAACAAACGACGCTCGTCCCAAAAAGGAAGCTGGTGCTATTACGATCTTCCCTCAATACAACACCTAGCTACTATATACCAACTACTTTTGTACCATTGACAACGAAGACGAATGGGGGTCAAAATGGGGCGGAAATGATAACGAAAAGCGGAACAATGCGTTTAAGATATACACGTGGATATTGATATGAATACATGCAACAAACTGTCCCAGTCCGATGTGAATAGAACTGTAAATTTGATAATGAAACGTATCGTCTAGATGATACGTATTGGAATGCGGTCACGGACCTCGTCTTGACAAATGAGAATAGATATGTCCAGATAGTACTGTGGGAAAATCAGCCAACGTTGAGTTACGAGAAAAGTGGACGAACCTTGACGCTTAACCCCTCCCAATCAATCGACGGGAGCATATCTTTATCAAGAATTATTTTAGACTTATGCAGCCCATCCGGAAGGGTTGCGTGGACCTGCAGTGACGGGTGTGTATTCGAGACGCCGTGATGTCTTGGACGCTTGGGGAACCCAAGACATATACTTGAGTGGATAGCACTCGACGCTGAAAAGACAGTATGCACAGGAAGTTGTGGGAGAGGCTTCTGCGGGAGAGGTTTCCTCTGTCGCTCCTCTATACTGTCATCAACCATTTTGTTACCACGATTAATGAGGGGGGTACTCTTCATGAGTCTGATGAACCGAGTATTGCTCCGAGGACCATCTTCGTCGCTTGAACTAGGCGTCTGTGGTGGTGTAGGAGGTAGCGATGGCGACTCGGTGACAGTAACCTCTCGTATGAGGGAAACAGATATCGTCGCATCTGAGGCAATCTCTCGAGTCAAGGACGGCGATCGAGGCGTTGTGGTGAACACGACAAAATATGGAAGAGATGAGGAGCGATGGAAGGTGAGATTAGTTGGCAGGGTGATCTGTTTTGTTACTAGCGCGTCATTCAAGATGTCACGACGACATAGAAGGGGAAAGACTTACAGCACACTGGAAAGGGACTGGCCGGTCAGTGCGTAAAGGCATTTCAAGCCAAGAACCCTTGTCACCCAGACCATCTAAGGACTGAAAATCGACATCAGGGTGGTAAAGAATGGGTGCTTCAAGGCTATCAATTCAATTAGTACCTGTGATGCGGTATCCGCAGAAGTAGCTTACAATGATGGATATTCATAGGCCGCCGTAGGGTCCCAAGCCACTAATAACTTATACTCGACCGAAAATGATCCTGCACGTGAGGTCGGAATGGGGCCTGCATGCTTCGACGAATAGAAGGTTGGAGGGATCTCTTCTCCACTACGACATCCGCGAGGAAGTTCAAAAGAGAAGGGATAGGTTCTTTCAACAATAGATGACGTCGGGATGTTCAAGCTCGAGACGCTCGGACGTCGTCGCAGGCTACTCGCAAAAACTTCCCTGAAGGTAGTACGAGACGCACCTTCGGAGGAAGAAGACAGTTGGAAGGACGTTGATGCGGTGAAAAATGTATGCTTTCGGATCTCCGAACCCATTACCGACCCAGCGGCAGGTGGGTAAAATGTGAAGGTCCCTTCCAACTGAAAAAAACGGCATCAGAAAAAATATCGAAGCATTTAATGTTGCCACTTACCGTTATTGTCAAGCGTCCAGGCTGGACACAACTCGGGTCTAACGTTACCATCCCACTGACATAGTCGCCTTCACCAAACAGTGGTTGAAGTTCCCTGCTTGTGCGACCAAATCCCTCCCGAGTCTTCACAGAAGGACTGCATACTCGAAGAACCATTTGTAAAGACCTGGGGTGGTGTATGAGAAAGATTCCTTGCGGAAGCTCGTCACCAGAGGAACACATACCGATATGTTGAAGTATGAGGGTAAGGAGGATGTGCAAAGGCAAAACTTGAAGGAGGGCGACGGTTCTCATTACTAGACAATGAGTCCAAACGACGACGGTGCAACATGGGTAAAGGAGGGACGGGACGAAGAATGGAGGACGAGTTCGCGAGAGGGAAGCGCAAAATAAGTATCTTGATGTACTTTTAAGCGCGAACGCATCAGGGACGGTGGATACTAGAATATTCACATAAAATTTGTTAGGTGATAAACGAATACGTCCTCGCGCATCGCTTTCGCGGAGATCGAATCTACCATCACCGGGTTTTCACAGGACTCCCAAGCCTACGGTACGAGGACCATCATTAGCGTGATCAGGTCCGTGTGGAGAATTCTTCCTGAAAAATCATTAGTCAACTGTTTTGCAAGCGTGATTTAGAGTTCAGAACACCTTTATGTGGGACCTTCAATGGATTAGTGGGAATGACACTATCAATTGGAAGTCCTCGAGTGTCTTCCCAAGTAGCTGGATTTAAAAGCCTCTAGTATGAAATAGAATTTAGTAGCATGAGGCACAAGGTGTGCCATCGGAAGTGGTAAATGGAAAATGCACGAGACGTCCTGATCGGGAAAATTGCTTGAGATCATCTTACGGTTCTTTCCATGGAAACCGACATGGTTCCTCAAGCCCATGGACAACAAAGAATCAAGCCACCATGCACTATGAAGAGGAATATCCTTCATACCAAGAAAAATCAAGACTCACGTTACATTTTCTAGGGTGCTGCGAGAGTAAGATGTTGAACTTTACTGAGTACATAACCATCGGCCTATGTCGGGTTTTGCCTGAACTTTGCCTGAAATCGAATGTTGTCCCTATAAACTTCTCACGACGCGAACGATCTGCCGGAGCGGTAAATAAGTGCCAGCTTCGAAGATTATAGGCTGCCGAAGATGACAAGCCCGTGTTTCTAATCTGGCTTTTTCCGAGTTTCACGACTAAGCGCTGAGAGGATGAACGAAATTGAAAACCTCCGGACCATTATCAACCTAAAGAATCGATAATACTCGTTGACCGTAGGCGGATGCTCTATTTCATACCCACCACTCGTTCAGCTCTGCCAAAGTATATTCAGTTGAGAACGTAGAACCCAGGATACTGGTACAAGGCGGCCAGGGAGCCTTCGGTCATGATAAACCAAATCTACAGCTCCCAAGATTGTATTGGAGATAAAAACATCATCATCAGTTCGAGGAATGACGGAGCAGCATCAACCCTAAGGACCCATCTTGTTAACACAGACGGAGGGACTGCGAATCACCCCAGAAGAGGGCATCATATTTGTCAATGATTCCCAAGATACCAGAACCTAAAGTCACGGGAAGTGAAAACAGCCTGGCAACCCGTTCTACAAGCTATAATGAATGTATTCCGATCTAGAAGATAATTGAATTGAGAAGAGTGAGATTCACGGACCGGAGAAAACCTAATACCAGTCGGATATTGTATTCCGCTCAGACTACGCTTGGGGTAGGTAACTTTCCGGTCCAACGGTGCGGGACCAAACGTCCCGTGAGTGAGCGATACTTGCTCAGCAGGACCCAAGTTGTTCACGCTTTCAGGAAAACGACAATTGAGAGTAGTACCTAGTAGCGATAAAACTTCCGTCAGGGTCGCAAGCACATAGAGATTTTGAGAAAAAATACCTCAACACAGATTGGACATTGAAGGTCTGGATGATGAGAAAAGCGTGTTCTCGATTGCGACTCCTTCTGTCCGAAGCACAGAAGCTAACGACGAGGACATGTATACTTCTTCCGCCGACCAACTATCCGCTGCGAGCAATGCTCGTCCGTTTAACACTCGCAAACTGCGCACTTGCTATAAAGCATCGAATCCGCTGACCTCTTTGGGAGAGTGTATTTTGGTGTCGTCAAGGTCAGAGGTGCCGTGGAAACAGGATCCAGTTCCAGGACATTGCTTTGTTGCCAAGTCACGGAAGTATACAGTCCGACTTTTGAATGGGCGGCGTAGAGGAAACCCACAAAGTAGGAAGGAGGTAAGTGATGGAAGTGCCAAGAAAGTTCACGCCACTCGGCTCGGCTGCCGGTGCCGATCATCCACGTGTGATTAAGCGATAAGATAATGTTGGCTGCTACTTGTTATTCCGCGCCATGACCACCCCTGCCGCAAAACAACGAATCATCATTACCGGTATGCCCGCCTAATAAGAACTATACGTAGATATTTAAATTTCCATATAGGCGCTTCAGGAGTTCTAGGAACTGCTGTACGCGAAGCCTTCGAACGTGCAGGGAATTTTCAAATCCTCAGTCTTTCTCACTCACGATCAGGCAACGATCTAATCAGACTCGACCTGATGGACAGAAATGAAGTCGACAAAGTATTCACTGCATTTAACCCTGACTGTAAGTCGTCCTGCCAAGGGCGGCCGACAGATCTAATGGTTCACAATTGCAAGGGGTGATCCATTGCGCTGCAGAAAGGAGACCGGATGTCGCTGAAAAGGTTTGGTTTTCATATTCGTCTACTATGATGCGACTTTGCCGACGATCTTATGCTCCCCCAGGATCCTGATGGTACTCGCAGAGTACGCTTTTATCGCGTTCCTCGCAGTCTAGACGATGTTTAATTTGTCGTCCAGCTCAATGCAGAAGTTCCCGCGCATCTCGCTTCGATGGCGAAATCTTTAAATTATACTCTGGTCTATATTTCTACAGGTCCGAGATTTCGCGATTGATGCATGACTCAAACAAACATTGAATCGTCTATCAGACTATGTATTCGATGGCACTTCTCCTCCCTACGGCTCGTCTGCGACGACGAACCCGCTTCAGCTGTATGGAAAGACCAAACGAGATGGCGAAGAAGCCGCGATGTCCATGGACGGTGCGAAGGTTATCGTTCTAAGAGTCCCAGTTCTGTATGTTCCTGCTTAATCACCCCAACAAATCTAACCTGCGAATAGGTACGGCCCAGCACCGAAGAACTCCGATAGCGCTATCAACATCCTACTTGATGTCGTTCAAGATCAATCAGGAAAACCTTACAAGATGGATCACTACGCGACACGTTACCCTACCAACGTTGTTGATATCGGTAATTTCTTGGTCAAACTTACCGGTATGCTTTCACACCGCTATCGAAGCAAATGTACGTATCTCATATATGAATCGTAGAGCTTAAGAAACCCATCCCTCCCATTCTGCACTATTCCGCTGCGGAGCCCTTCACAAAATACGAAATCTGCCTCATATTTTCCAAGATACTCGGGTTACCCCACAAGCACATTATCCCTGATGCCGAGGCACCCACAGGCCCCGGGGCAGCAACTCGACCCAAAGATTGCCAGCTATACACGGGAGAGACCGAGGATCTTGGAATTGAGGGCGGCCTTGGTTTGTCGCTTTTCGAGGAATGGTGGACCCAATATCTCAAGAAGTAAGCAATCCTGTATCATCTTCCCTCAAGATCGCGCCGTCTTTTATAGTGTAAATAGCAGGATATTTAACCAATGATAAAATGTACAGTTTCCCGGAAATTCAGGACCGCACCCCACAAGACCTGAGTCCAATTTTCCTATTGGGGTCTATCTTTCCCAGTTGCCAAATGCCTGTTGTTTCAACCTAGTGCGAGGTGCCAGGGCAGGCCTTACAGCGCTAACTCTATCGACACTGTTCTCCTGGCAGGTGTAGCAAAGTCGTCCCGATGAAAACACCTACGTAAAGGAAATCGCTAAAGTTGAAAATCTAGCGTATTCTTTCGACCACAGCAAAATTCGTCGGCTTGACCATTTGAGGGAATCCCGACGAAATCTTGCACAAAAACTGTGTGCTAAGTTTCGGCGGTTTTGGCCTGTTTCGTCGATCGACATAGCTGCCGGAGTGACGTCAGAAGCGTCGAGCATAAATGCCGAACTATGCGGACACCTGGGCCCGGCGCCCGCCTCCCTCATCGCTTGTATCACGGTGTTCGGAATTTTCATACCGCCTATCTATACAGACTGAGACGCCACTTGAGACTTGATCTCAGAACCTCGCAACTCGATATCTTCATCTACGACGGTCGGTACTACACATAGAGTTCTAAGGGGTCGCACAAGTCCCGCTACCGATCCTTTACGGATAGCTCAAGCCAGGCGCCGGCTTATTATCGTCATGCGTACCTTAATACCTCGATTTTCATCAATGAAATGTTCCTGGCGCGCAGTCATTGTGAATCCGACAGGTCCAGTGTCAACTGTCCGTGGCATATATATAATGTCTATTTGTCTATGACCGAGAGTTGTACAACTCGACGCCAACGGCAGACTAGCGAGTATGATAAGTATGAAAAAGATGAGTATGTATACCTGAGGCAGGAGGTCGTTGAATGGTGTTACACCAGTCGATAAAAGACCAAAAAGATTCCACAGGAGATTTATTTACCACCAGACGTTTTGAAAAGTATGAGTCCACCAAGAGCAATTGAATAACCTATATGATGTTATCAGTTTGGGGTTCTAAACATATCATCGTCGAACGCCACTCACCAAAGATCTGGAGGGGGGTAACAGTAGAACCGAAAATCAACACGGATCCTGTTATAAGGAGAATGTCCTTGAAAACACCGGCAAGGGTCAGAATGAGACCACTGCCGACGCCAACCAGGAATACAGCTGCGACGTTGAGCAGGAATGCAACGAGCGCATTGGAAAGCAGGATAAATGGGCCAATCCGGGCCAGTTCGTAGAATGGCTCGAAGCCCTCGGTGAACGGGATCGCTACAAGATTGATAAGGGCGCAAACAGGTGCATAATAATGCAATGAGACGAGCGGGTCCATCTTAAGACCGTGAAGTAAGATCTGGATCATCACTAGCCTTGATGCCTCAAACTGAATGGGTTATCAGTCTCAGAAGGTGTTTGAGCGGCGCGGGCACTTACAGCAACGGCAGCAGCCTGGATGAGGAAACCGAGGAGGTTAAATCTAAGCTCGCCATGAGACGCTAATGCGACACCGCAGGATATCATGACGACGATAACACCAAGCTTGCGGTTGGGCTCTTGAATCCGGAAACACCATGATATGAGGAGGATCGCGACGGCAGTGAAAGCCTTGATAACCAGTTAGATTAGAATAGGTAACCGATTAGTTGAGGTCGTACCTTGAGCATTTGAATGTAGGAGACGCTGAGGTAAAGGTAGGCGGTGTTGCTGAGGATAAGACTGCCGCTGAACAAAAGACCGATGGGCAGAATAGATTTCAGAAACATGTCTTTGGACATGTGTACATCCTTTGCACCGTCAACGAGAGTAGTTGTCTTTTGGAGTACTCGTGTTCCAATAGCCTGCAAGGATTATGAGCCCATAGATACAGCCAACAGGGAGAAGAACACGCACCGCAAACGTCAAATGCCATGTCACCAGGAAGACTGGGTACTTGAACGAGAGAGTGTTGTACAGGTAGTTGTTGTATATGATAACAGAAGAGCTGAGCACGATCCAGATGGGTATTATCATCGTCGCGGAGAGCTTTGGTTTCGGTTTCGGGACTTGTGCAACCGCAGGCGACGGTAAATCCTGGCGGTTATCGTTGATATCAATGACCTCCTCCTTCCCGCTAAAATCTTTCTCCTCTATCGAAGACATGGTGTAATCCAAAGATGGAAATGAAATAAAGCTAGAAGGAAGATGAGAAAAGATTTTTATGCACAGAGAGATAAACATACAGTGACTGGGTTAAGGTAAGGACGCTAGGCGGATGATGGAGAAAAACGTCGTGGGTGGGCAGAACAAAACGTTGAGAGCGGAAAGGAGGATGCCAAGGGCAGCTCTTCCCACGCGTTGACAACCGATTTAAGCATAATCTCAATTATGTAAGACGGTAATTTCAATATCCACCGCTTTCGATCCGGCGTCCGCCCTTTGCCCGACTCGAGGCTCGCCCACAGTTGGTCGCCGTGGTGTATTCATGTGGACGCTGTCTCTCGGCGCCTGTTCGTGGACGGAGGAAGGATGAGCAGGCCGATGTCAGAATATGCGGCAGGATCATTGTGGTACTAGTAAAGCGTTATAAGGATCTATTTTCTTATGCCGCGGTGATACCTCGTTCGGTCAGTAGTGTCCGTAGAGCAAAACATGAAATTTTGGTGTTACCAAAGGCTGATACGCGTGATAGCGCGGG
The DNA here is from genome assembly GCA_030435615.1 of Armillaria luteobubalina. NCBI lineage: Eukaryota > Fungi > Basidiomycota > Agaricomycetes > Agaricales > Physalacriaceae > Armillaria > Armillaria luteobubalina. Next base: position 42,995 of record JAUEPU010000205.1, read on the forward strand.
TTTATCCCTGAAAGTTCTCATGAAGGAGGGCTAGCCAAAGGGAAAATGTTTTTCTCTTAGTATGGAAGAGGTTGAGTCGCGACCATGATCATAATCAGTTACGGTGTACCTTTGTTCGTCTCATTTCAGAAGTATGGAAACGCAGAGATGCACTGTCCAAATCATCACCATCATCATTCTACGCGCAAAAATCTTCACGAAGGGAAGAAAATCTCTAAATTTCGTCCGCGCATAGGTTATCGTGTGTCTGCGACGTCGCTAGAACCTGAAGAATCGCTAGAACAAAGATGGTAAAATTTCAGTCGGATACACGACACCATGCCCATCAGCGGAAACCTCGGAAAGGCTGAGTGAAATCATCGGGACGGGTAAAAGGGACAAAAACACGCTAACTGCGCATCGACGTGAATTGAATGTCCGTAGGTTGAAGACCGGAAAACCAAAGGAGTAAGTAAAAACAAATATATGGGGTCGCGCCCAGCAGATGAAGAGTCCCCAGACCGCCCTGTACATATGAAAAGAAAAGAAAAGATTTTTAAGTCAGTGCAGCTCCGATATCCAGTGTCGTACCAGAAAGTCAAAGTGCCAATAGGAGCGCCACGGCACGACAGTGACCGGTGCTAAAATTAAACCGAACAGGACTACGGGAGCAAGGGAACCCCTGGAATATCGGCTGCGTACGCACTAAGACTATAAACACGAGGCTAAAAAAGTATTTTTTGACAGTTCAACTGTCACTGACGGGCGCGACTCGCTTGGGCGCTAACTGAGCTTGAACCTCTCCAAATTATTTTACGCTCTCTGGCACAAGTAGGAAACATACCGTAATCATTATTAAACACTGCGGCAAGGAGACTGTTCAAAGTCTGAGTTACCGCAGTGCGTAGCCGATCAATAACTACGGACTCGGACACTACTATGGTCACCGCTGCGGTTGCATATGACCTACTGATTTTTGGTTCCAGTTTCTGTTCTATGAGAGGGAAACTGAAAGAAATACTGTTCAAGGCTCCCGTGACAAGATGAAGTGACTTGAATGATCTTTCTCAATCAAATTGGAGGTTAGAAAGAACACAGCACGAGACACCTTAAGTTCAAAAAAAGTCCAAGCAAGAAACGGAGGTAAGGGAGCTCAGAGCACTGGACACAAGATTGATATACTTACACGATAAAGAAGCGACATCGTTGTAGGTGACACTTCAGGCAACTGGTCCTACCAAAGGTAAATCTTATCCTCCTCTCTCCGTGTCGCTAAAAGGACAAATGCAACATCCAAATGTCCTAGGCGTTTCCTGTCGTCTTCGTCAGGGATGTGAAAAATGGATAGCTTCTCGATTTTGTTGTCTCGTAGTTTCCCAACCACCCAATACTTCAAATTCGGATATGCGTAAGAAAGACCGATAATTGTGTAATAGCCATCGGGTATCAGGCAGTTGTGAATAACAGCAATGTTGAAGGTATGCTCTCCGGGCCTGATAATGAGCTTTCCCCCGCGAACCTCAGGCGGGTGGTCGGTAGCAACTTCCCCAAGCCCGTGTATGTATGTAGGCTTCTTTGATATGGCAGCCAAAGTGGTGATCACCACCATCATCAATATCTACGCACTCGTTCATCCAATGCTCAGGGTCAAGATCCACCGGCGGAAACCCCTTTGTCCCAGTCATGAGCTGCTTCCAAGTTGGTCGCCACGTTCGTGTAGGGCCCTTACCAGGTTCTGGGTAGAAGAAGAATAGTGCGGCACGAGCGGTCCACGACATCGCATCCAACAGAGTCGACCACGCTTCCTCCTCAGTCTGTGATGCAGTGTACGTAGGTATCGCGTCGCACCAAAACAGGAATGCCAGTCCCGCCACACGGTCAATTACAGTTGTTGACACCCGCGTCTGCATTTCCGACAACAGACCCGGCAGCATGATGGAGGAAGACAATATGCCCTGCAACCTGGATATTCGTTCTTCGAACTTTTCCCGTGCTTCGTCTTGCATGGGGCCAGCGTCTGTCTCCCCAGCAATAACATAATCTTTGTTCGTCTCTTGCAGTGTCCAAGCACGTCTGAACCAGCTGCGATTGCTGTCCAAGTCCACAACTTCACCGAGAGGCCGCCCCAGCCCGTTCAAGTAGTACACCACAGGTTCGGGGGCAGCGAACCCTCGATTCTGGACATACACGCCTCCAATCGTGGGTACGTCAACTGTCCACTCTTCTAATCGTAAGTCTTCCCTCGGCCCGCCTTCCTGCCTTAGGCATAGCACGTCCAGCCAGACGTACTCGCATTCAAACTCAAGCAGCTCAATACGGACTAGACGTAGGTCGACACCGGCAGGAAGAGGCACAGGCCATTCTTTCCCATTGATAGATGTCCAGATGAGGATGCGATCTTTCTCATCAAGCCATGCATGCGATACACCTCGTGGTTCAACGGCGGGACCGCCACCGTGACCCACCCACCATGGGACGACACGATTGCTGAATAGATCCCATACCCGTCGCGGAGGTATATAACGGCTGATGATTCGGCCATTCCTGACCACAGTTCGTCGCATCTCCAGGTCCTTAGCGTCCCAGGAACGGAGTTTATCTTTCATGGTGGATAGATCAATCGGACACTCCGACTCCCCCTGTCCGTACCACCTTCGCCGGAGATATGCATAAGCGATTCCGAAATCTCTATTCTTCTTAATGAAGGACTGAAGAAGGGGGGAAATGGAAGCATTGAGAGTGTACGTGGTCCCAAGGATTGAGTTGAGGTGTTCTAACATCCCTTGGACTCCAAGTTCGGAGCAAAGCGTATCAGCGAGTGAGGAGGGAATGATTGGATTTCTGCTCGTGTGTTGACGCTGCCTCAGGACCCATATACTCGTTTCTGGTTGTCCTGTCTCTGTGAGTGCGGAGATCGTAGCCTCGGGAAGGCGTTCGTATCGTTTTCGCTCATTCCATCTCTACAGTAGAATTAACGAATGCATTGAAGAGTAATGGATTTTGCATGCTTACCGAAGTCATCATGCGGTATGGACAAAAACAGCCCGAATAATCCAAATAATGTTTAAACCAGTCCTCTTCATTCATCAATTCAGGTGAATCGGAACTTCCTGTCTCATTGCCTGAGGGACGGTCTTTGTGTGATTGTGACCCCATCTAAAGATCTACTAAAGATCTGGTTAGAATGAAAGTGGTAGAGTAGAGGCCATACCAACTTACTACTCTTGTTTGTCAGTCGACCGCCCAAGTGAAGCTTTAGCTTATCGAAGTGTGAGCGTTAGCGCTTATGCACAACAATACATCCATTGGGCGCTCAGCTGGTGATTGCCGTAAATACACAAAGGTACCATATCAGTTACCCTCTTTTATACTCAAAGTACCAACAGAGCATATACTCTCAGCAGGTGGCTAAGTTGCGTCTGTCAAAATGCCAGGGAGATCGGCGGAATAGAGATTTAAAAAATTGACACACTTTCGATGCACCCACTGGCAGAGAATCAATATCGTTAAAGAGAATCTCAACTGATTTCATTGCGGTACAAAGCATACTTTCAAATCGCAAAGGCTGTTCGCCTATTTCCTCCGGTTTTTGCCAGGCCCAAAACTGCTGCCAGGACTCGAGCTGACGTGACGAAGCAGCACTTGGCTGAACAGTATGACCCTAACCCTAGCATCGATCGACAAGGACCACGTGGAACCTGCACGGACTTCAGGACGGCTCTTCTGTTTACCACTCCATGTCCAGCCTGCAAGGCTACGTCGACAGTACGCCTTTCCTTTTCTTCATCGCCAGAATACCACTGATATAGTCCCCCAGGACGTGTACTCGTGATCTTGCAAGATGGTCGCGCTATTGTGGTCCGTTTTCTCAGCCAATACAGCCTTCATACCTCTCAACGCGTTTCGAACAGGGAGTAATGGCAGGCTACGACCAAAAATCAAACGTTGTCCTCTCAGACTCGAAGGAACGAGTGTATAGTATGGAAGAGGGCGTGGAAGAGGTACCGCTCGGTCTGTATCTCGTGAAAGGAGACATGATGTGCGTATATGCGATTTTTGTTTTCCTATCCACGGTGATAACGAGGACTCTGGGTAGCATCCTCGTTGGCGAAATCGATGAAGCTGTCGATGAGGCGGTTGATCTCTCAACGATACGTGCAGAACCGTTGCCACCCATACGATATTAAAAGGTCTATATGCACCATCACTCATCACCCGGCGTCTTCCCTATCATTACTCGTCGGTACCAGCGAACGATATACCTGGACGGATATATTGGCGTCCTTCCATAAAGCTCGCTCTCGCACGCTTGAAGGTCATTCCATACGTGTGGCATACCCGCATCATATGATCCCCATTTTCATTGTAGTCCCGGATGAGTCCAGGATAAAGAAAAAATATTGTATTAGGTACGCCAGCGAAGTCAGTACATAGTTCTTGAGTTCGTACCCAAAGAAAGAGAAAAAAAGGCAAAAAAGGGATGGTAAGAACATGACTACCATCAGACGTAGGCTCGCGACTGCGAACGGAAGCTGTTGAGTGCATAGAGCTCATAGCCAAAGAAAAGATAAAATGGTGATTTATTCATGTCTCATCGATGCATACAGCGACAACATACAAACGACGGAGACATCTGAGTGTTTCCACGAGGTCCTCAGTCGATGGGTGCTTTGTTCGTTGTCATGTCCGTGCCAACAACATATCCTTCCGACAAAAAAGGCATCCGAACGTCTAGACAGTCACCCCGGTGAGTGTCGCGATACATGCTGCTATCTGGAAGGTACATCCTGGTCCAGGAGTGACAGAAAGGAACTTCAATGGCGACGGCTCTAAGGCATGTCCCGGAGACTGGCTAAGAAGAAACGTTTGCACTGGACGTAAGGAGACTCCGTCGTTCGGTGGCCTGTATGGCGCATGTCGTGTGCCAATCTTGAATTCTGTATCAAGCAGCTCCAATCGCGAAATGAAATGACAGAGCTCACCGTATGAGTTCCCGACCTTCGCTCATCATTCGTGACAGCGACGGTACGAGAGTGGAATAAGACATGATCATCCGCATGGAAGTCATCCAATTTCTGACACAACTTTCCGTCCTTTACGGTCACATGTAGGCAAGACTTGCTCCGTGTCATAACCTGCCTTTTCCGTGAAATCGAATCCGGCTTTCCAAGCTTCGTGAACAGGGAGAACCTCTGTCAATCAAGTACTGCAAAGTGAGCGCGAAGCTACAACCAATGGAGAACCACGCACCACGATGGTGTCGAACACCGAATTATCTAGCTGGGATCATCCCGCACGACGGTAACCTGGCAGTATCTCGTCCAGCGCCTCACCGCCTAGCCTCTTGTTCAGTTTCACAACAAGCTGAAGCCTTGCACGCGAATTGTGCGATAGTGCACCCATTGCATCTCGTATTTCCATATTTCCTTCTCGGAGAAAGGATCTATATCATTCAGCGAATGATACTGATACATCCCTCTATGGTTAACATCCTTGGCGGCAGGTTTGCGGTGAAGGCGATGTTCGGGACGGAAGGATATTCGGACCGAGAAGCCGAGCGGCATTTGGACAAATTATTTCGAATCTCCGCTTGAAACGATCTCTCTCTCTCTCCTATGGTACGCGCTCGTTCTCAGTGTCGAATTGTTCATTCCTTACCATGACCACAGATTATCCCAGTTCGCTGCTTCTCATGCGGCAAGGTCATTGGAGACAAATGGAATGACTATCTGAAGCTCCTCTCTGATGACAAAACCGAAGGGTCAGTGTCTTTGTGTTTTTCTTTCTAGTTTGCTGAATAAAGCCTGCAGTGATGCCCTCGACGAGCTACAACTAAAAAGATATTGCTGTCGCAGGATGGTACTAACGCACGTCGATTTGATTGAGAAATTGCTGCACTATAATCGTGCGTTGCTCAACTTCTTATTTGATGAGATAACCGACATTTTTCGCAGCCATGGAGAGGACGAGGGACAAGTCTCAGTTCGCCCCACAGTGATGAGGAACCTTCATTGTTTGTGTTGTAGTCAGCTGGCAATGCTATATGCTGTGTATCGAAAAACGCCCGAGAAGACCAAAGCAAAAACCTGTCGTGTATCCTTGATTCGGTCTCATTCGTGTTCCATTCTTTTTCTGACCTTTATTTCTCTGAGATAGTGCTAAAATACGGTCTGTCCGCCTTTTGACATGCTCAGTTGAGATCGCAAGGATGACCGAAGATAATAATGCTTACCATCGACGATGATATCAACTCCAGTGATGTAACGACCGGCAATTTTGCTGCAGAGCAAAACAGTCGCACCCATCAGCTCTTCAGGCGTCCCCATCCTTCCCATTGGGTTTCTCTCGCACCGAATCCTCCTACCCTCTGCTAAGCCTTCGCCTTCGTTAAGAATGGTGTCCATGTAGCCAGGGCTGATGCTATTCACACGGATCCCGTATTGGGCCCACTCAGCGGCAAGCGAGCGTCGGAGCTGCACGATGGCTCCTTTGGAGACATTATACGATACCTGCGGTTGCGGGAAGTTGACCCTATGCCCAGAGATGGAAGCCGTGAACAGTATACTGCCGCCCGTCTTCTGGTTGATCATCTGCCTATCGACATAAAAGAAAGATCAATCAGAGGGCCGACATATACACACTTCGCTACGGCCTGAGCGCAGATCCAGCTTCCGGTCGTGTTAATATCCAGCACACGTCTCCACTCTGCAACATCCATGTCTATAGCGTGCGTTGTACCGACGACACCCGCGAAGCACAGCAGGAAGTCTACACTCCCTAGCTCAACTGCCGTCTCACTCACCGCCGCATGTACAGTCGCGTCATCCCGAACATCCACGATCTTGGTTATAACCTTAGCCCGAGGAAAGTCCTCTTGAAGCCGGATGATGGCCTCCTTTCCTGAGGAGATCGAGGCTAAAATATCAAAAATTGATACGCCAGACGCTCCATGTTCGAGAAGAGCCCTGCATGCCGCTAGCCCAAGCACTCCGGACCCGCCGGTAACTATATCACACCGGTTATTCTGAGGGGCTCAGCGGTTCCGCATGCATCCATACCTATCGCATTACCCTCGATGGCGAATCGCTGACATGCACGTTCTGACGCTGTGGATCCAGAAAGTTGAAGCGGTGTGGTTAGGGGGTTCCTTGTATCGGAGAGAACCATTTGGGGAAGTATGCGACTGGATAGATCTTTCCGCTCGGTCATGGTGAGGAATTTGCAAGTGGCAGGGATCTAGAAAGGCGTTGCTGTCTCGCTGGTAGAGTTTTAAGGTTAGTGGTGCTCTATCTGATGGCGAATGTTCTCTAAAATGGTATCGTTATCACCCTTCAGAGCTTGGATCGAGGCGTGAAAGCTACTTTACGTGTTTATCTGGGGTAAGGTTTGATTCCGCGAGGCTCGGCGTCTTTTGCCCAAAGGCTGCGGTGCACACAGGTCTCCCAGAGGACCGACGGTCGTACCTTCTTCCTTAATTAAGTACATAACGCTAAATACTGTTTATTGAGCCACAGGTGAGACTCTGGCTCTTTGGCTTGACGTTGTAAAATGAATCCATGATCCTCAGAAAGCCGACGTCGGGTTGCATGCATTTCCTTCCCCGCTCCTGCGACAGGTCGGACAAACATTCGAAATCATTCAGGCTTCTGACATAGGGTAGGTTGGGGCTGAGTTACTACTCAACTCAGCTTCTTCGAATTTTCCCTGCGGTTCCAAGTGGTCTTTGATCGGCTCTACCCTGAGGCATATGTCGGTGACCTGTTTTCTCCATCGTCCTCGCCGAAACAACTTTCTGATTACGGGCCTACGTCCTTTGCTTAGGACCAATTGGTTACTGTTTTGAGAGGTCATGCCACTACTGTGATCTCTCGCGCGAGCCAATCTTGCGCGCGCTCGGAGATCGGGGATGATCTCGGAAACTATACGACGTTGGAAATACATGTGTTTGCCTAATACCATGTGCGTGATGATTTCTTATAAGACAAAGGAGTTCGGCCGCCATTCAATTAAGGGGATCTCAGGTTTCTTGCTCTCTCCCTACCGTCCATATTCCAGCGTTTATCTCAAATGCCTACGACCAAGATCAAGTCGAGCACCGGAAAGACCAAATTCAACTATACAATATCAACGCCATCATCTCCGTCAGCCAAGCATATCGACAAGAATCTACCAACCTTGTTGTTCATACATGCCGTTTACATTGCACAGCACATTTTCCAACGTTCGTTGCCTGTCGCCTCTTCACCGCTTGAGCTAATATTTACTTAGGACAATTTGAGGATCCTCAGATAAGAAAATTCAACTGCGTTGCGTTGGATCTTAGAGTATACGGTCACACAACGGGTGATCCCATTCCTCAAGGTTATGGTGCGAAGGAGGCGGCCGAAGACATCGCAAAATTTATGGTCATTAGCTTGTTTCTTTTCACCGGGCGTAACTGAATGACGATGTTCCACAGGACGACATAAAATTACCCGCTTGTCACATAGTGGGTCTGTCCATGGGTACCATTGCGGCAATCGGCCTCGCTGTCTACTACCCAAATAAAGTCGCATCCCTCTTTCTCGTATCACCGCTAGGACTAGAAGAGGTACGACCTTTGACATATTTTGGTCGTAGCTGAGATTAACCGTGCGCGTAGCCGACAGATGTCGCCGATGGCCGACGGGAAATAGCAGATTACTGGAAGGAGGGTTTCAGGACGGGACAGCCAGACATGGACATCCTCTCTGACGCTGTCTATGGTGCCCTACAACTCGGTTTCAGCAATAACCTCGACAGCTTAGCGAATGCGTATGTACGGCGGCGCTTCCTGTCCCATCGCGACTAACTGTGTTCCAGGCTCGTCGCTTTCACAATTGCTTTGGCCCTGAAGAATTGGGGACCCAAACACTTTGATCAGTACGACCGGGCCACGGTCGAGTTTTTCAACAACCGAAAGGAGTACAGCAATGAGGAACTGTCTCGAATACGTGCGCCAGTGAAGTTGGTCCATTGCCTTGGGGACATCGCGTACCCTCAGGAGTACACGGAAAATTTCATGCAACAGCTCAAGGATGCCGCAGTGACCGTTAGTCTCGCCACAATACCCGAAGCGCCACATTTTGGTCTTGCGACGCACGGGGATATGTGAGTTGAATTAGCTCTAAGCTCCCGAGACAATGGCTGATCTTTTTCTAGTGTTAACAGCATCCTCCATGATTTTATTATAGCGAGTTGCAGGACCTCTGTTCCGCCAGCACCTCAAGAAGTAGTCTCTCCATGGGAGGTTGAGTTGGTGAAAGCTGGTTGGGATAAGGGTGGGAGTGACTCTGAAGACGATTGAAATCGGTTTTGCTAATCATATACCCCCTTTACTTTTAGGTCCAGACCGTTCATAATGTACAATAGGATGTGCGCACGCCCTACGTTAGAGTTGGAATTTGAATTCACATACCCCTGGATAGGATTTGGTTGTCTCGAACTTTGGAGGGCGAGTTGAAAGAACATGAGTTCTATTCAACCACTGACGTGGGGGATGTCATAACTTTTGGCGTTGCGATCTCCTCTCTTCGTTTGTTATAAAAAAAGAACACTGAGGCGCCACCCAGATGGATCCGAGGATCAGCGGATGGGTCTGAACTTTGCTGTACTGAAGGTCTGGATGGCGAATTCATTCCTCCTACAATGCATAAAGATAGCAGGATCTGTCTTCGACACTTTTAGAGCCAAGGAGGACTCTGTCTCGGAATAATGGACCTACTGTTAATCTTGGTTTGTCAGTTTACCTCCTCGTTACTATCTGAGCCAATTAATCGGGAGCACAGAAAGGCTCGCGGCAACGGTTTGATCTTAGATACCATGGGTAACACGACATGTACATGCTGTGGCGAAAGTGCCTGGTACCAGAGTGATTTCCTGGTTGCAACGGTCAATTGGATAACAGGCCAGCGCCAATAGCAACTTCAACCACCCACGCTATTTGATCCTGACGAGACCCATGTTATGGTCACCAGATGGGTTTCTGGCGCTTAGGCGCCACGGCGTCCTGACCGTTCTTCTCAAGACATTGGTAAGTATCAATTGTCAGATCATAGTCAGTACCTGGTGATAAATTTTCTGCTTCCAAGTAGTTCTCAAGTAGCTTCGAAAGTGTCATGACGCAGTCAGGAACGGGTGCTTTCCTCGGTTAATCGTTTACCCATCGAGTTCACCGTCACCCCAAACGTCTGGAGGAGAATTCTCAGTGGTACCAAACTGAATGGGTGGTCTCCCTTCAAGCTACGTTCCGACGGGTGTCCGATCAGGTAAGAGAATGACTGTTACATTCCTCGTGCCACTACGAATAGTAAGTTACTGGTGTTCTGCAAGGGAAAAACATCATGTCACATCAAGTTCGTCCATCAAATGCGGTACTTGTCAGGGGTCTTTTGCTTATATCCGCAATTGAATACTTGATCACCTTTCTAGACGCTATGATGGGAAAAGAATTCTTTGATCAACTATCCCTATGGCTGTATTTACTGGTATATTGACTTGGTGTCAGCGGACCATTAATGGCGGCGCGGGTTTGGCTGGACATCGTCAGGACCTCTGCAGGCTAATTATGCTCATCTGGAGGCTTGGACTCTGAAATTCGAATCCTTGAAATTCGCGATTGAAATCGGACCTCGGGTCCTTAACATTTGGTTCCGCTTCGCGCGACGGGGACCTGACGATCGATACTACGGCCCGGAATGCGGTTACGAGTGCAAATACGATTTTCCATTAACTGGACTTCCAACAATCATTCTGGAGCCTTTAACTATGTCTTAAGTCGCAGATGCTTATGTGATGATAGGAGAATCAGTATCATCGATTGATTTTGAAGACTAGTCACTTCTGGATGGCTCTGATTGAAGAGTACCCCATCAAGCTGCCCCTTGGTCAGTCTAAGTCTTTCTCAGGCGGTCAGAGGAGCGGCGGTTATTCGCCGACCCTGGACGATATAATGGCCAACTCCAGAATCGTTTCCAGAACCGCATGAGTGGCGTCTCTTTTTAGAGGGCTTGTCCCTTTCAGCTTCGTACTTCTTCATTTCGCTTTCGGGTCTTAGTATTGATCTTCCTGAATTAGACCTTATAGTTCAGAGCTGCGGTCATGCCTTTCGCATCCTCTTTTGTGGCGACGTTTTCTACTTCTGTGCGTTATATCATCCACGGGTAAGTTATCTAGGATGTTCTCCCTTGCAATTCAAGCGCTCTACCGTCGAGTCTTCTCAGTCAATAGGTCCTGTCGTTCTATTCACTTCGAGTAGCTGCGCTTGCGCCATTGATTTTGCGGCCAGTCAGCTACTCGGTGTGTCGTCATCATCAGCATTCGACACCCTCCACTCAACGTTTAGGGCTTGGCTTTCCGGTGCCCCAGGGCTGACTGATATGAGAATCGTAGCGGTAAGGCCGAAGGGCATTCCATCACTTCCAGAGATATACGCGCAAGACTCTCTGTGTTTGCGATTACACTCATATAAGACGGCAAAACAAGTGCACAATACTTATAGAGAGGTTCAGAAATATACTGCGTACTGTAATCTCTTGAGCCGTGTGTGACCAGCCTCGTCTCTACAGAAGAGGCTAGCTTCTTTCTTACATTCAATCGTTTCTACTACTTACGACTGAAATCCAAGATTCTGTATTTGATGGGTGGAGGTGAATTGTGCTTACAGCTGACCATAACATGCGACTTCAAAAGTTTAAAATCAAATTTTGTCAATCATGAAGTCATAGCGCACGAGTCCTTAAACCGGCGCCCATGTTCATATCATAAATTGTAACCGCTGCATGCCATTTCTGCGTCCACTGGGGTGCGCTTCATGTTTCCATCACTCCAGAAACTTAGCAAAAATCGAAGCGCTTGCTGCTTTGTAGTACATAGGTTGTTCTCCCGGATAGGTCAAAAAGATATATTAAGGTTACACTGGATGATTTTTCTAGTACATTGCTGTAACTAGTAGATAGAGAGTAAGAGACGTTGAGCAACTGGTGCTGCGCTAGCACATGACCGCGACAGAAGCCGTCGGAGTTCGACGGAATTTGAGTTAAGAGTAATACGGCGGCCCGCCTCGATCGGCGTGTGGTTCGTCGCATGACACACTGCTGGAACCTTGGCAGATTCAAGAGATTATTTATTGCTTCTTCAATTCAGGTAGCTTGCATACGATGATTGCATTGGGATTTTTTGAACCATTTAGGAGCTCAGTAGAAATTTCAGAAATCTGATTCGACGAAATCGGAAACGGTCCCGGGTTACATGCATATGCAGATTCTCAACCTCTATCCTTCTTAACTCGAGGCCATCTGTCATGATGCTTTGGAACTTTCCTCCGCTTGTATTGACTTCAAATTCATTGGAAAGTCCCATTCACAGTCTTTCATCTCTTTCTATGTGCTCATGGCATCGTCATGACAAGAATCTTTGATCTAGTCAGCCATTTCATATTTCGCGTTCTGATCAGGTGGTTTATCTCCATAAAGCATCCGTATCAACCGTCCGTTGATCAGTGCACGGGTCGTTATCACAATCAATGTGTCCATCCTGGCCGTACAATGGAAAGCTACGCAATAATTCCAAGATCAAAAAGATCCCCTCGCGCTACTCCCCAACTCAGGTTCTTCAATGGCTTACCCGCATTGGATTTCCTGGTACATTTTCTGAGATTGACATCTCCTCAGGAGGGTTTCCGATAACGCTGGAAAATCTTTATATTCTGACGCGTCTTTCTACCGTTTCTTTTCCCATCGAGAACACGGCTTTGCATTAGTCAGTCATGTTTTTCTCTACTCCTCAGTTCGCTCCGAGATATTAATTTCGTGACAGTGGGACAGACCACATCATGGATATTTCTGCAGAAAGCGTCTTTCAACGATTAGTTGTAGAACGCAAAGGATATTACTGTTTTGGCCTCAATGGATTGCTTTTAGATATGCTTAGAGGCCTCGGATACCGGTATGTGATCGCTTTCATTTGCGTGCTAGAATGCTCAATCTTATCCCTTTTCTAGGGCGTATTCAGGCTCAGGGAAAATCAACGACCCTTCAGCACCGCACGAAACTCCCAAGTACTATTCATTCGTACACATGGTGCTATTTGTTCAGCCCATAGATGACTCTAGTGAGACTTACCTCGTGGATGTTGGATGCGGCGGGAACGGCCTATCGCGACCTATTTTGCTCTCTTGCGATCCACATAACGTCGTGATGGGTGTTACCCCGACCGAAAAGCATCGTCTTACAAGAGGCTCTCGGGTTCAGTCCAGCCTCGGTCAGTGTTGTCTTTCATGTCCTCAGGAAGGTTTACCATAACGGAACTCTGCGCTGGCAGATCCTGGCCCTGAGGGAACAGAATGGCGCCTCGAGGTATTGCAGGAGAAGGGACCTGATTCTAAGTGGAAGATTGTTTATTCATTCATTGAGGACGAGTTCTTTGACACAGATTACACGGCTATGAACTTCGGAGTATCTAGGTCGCTGGGGGGCTTCTTTGTGGAAAATCTTGTGTATGGGCGGAATTTCTGGTTGACCGTAGATGAGGCACGCGAGCTGGGCGCGAACGACAGTGACATCAATTCTTTCTTGACTCGCTACATGGGCAGGATTGGCATGAGAGGCGGTGTTTTTACGCGCCATATTGGCGGTGGCTCAGAAGTGATCGCGACCGCAATGACAGAACTGGAACAGAGGGATATCCTGAGAGAGCTGTGTGGCATAGACGTTCCTATCGAGGATCTGGAAAATGTGATAGGAAGGTCCGCCGCTCTGCCGTTGGGGTACTAGCTCTTCGTCGTAGAAGACACCGAAATTACTGTCAGATCGTTCGCAGTGTTTCTGATGCATCTTAGTGACCATTACTCTCACCGGCCATAAGAGTCAGTGAAATGATAACCCCCGTTCTAGTGTCCGTTATAATACAAAAATACAGTAGGCAACTCCCGCCCAAACGTTCACTGACAGTACAATTACCGCAGGTATCACGCCAATATATGACCTGCAGATACCGAACACTACTTCTTGCCCTCGAGGGTATACCATGACCCGATGAAAGGCTGATATTCATACAGCCATTCCCGGAAGAACGTACTCTCGGTGATGAAAAATATTGTGCATTGGAATAACTTCTCCGCTACCGAGGGAGTCATCACTCTTCTACGAAAATTTTTAATTATCAGCACGAAGGTATGAAGCAATCACATCAAAGGTACCAACCAGGTTCATGCATCTCTTCATGAACTCAGCTGAATGTGAGTTGGTTTGCAAATCAGTCGAGGTCGGTTCAGAGACGTGCGTCCGAGAGGTCACTTGAAAGGCAATGCCGCCGCTCTGGCTAGTGTTCCGGTCTGTTGTACCGCGGCCACGGACGACTTTCCGTGTGTTCAATCTAAGAGAAGAAGTTAAGGTTTGATGACATATGGATGCTAGGACAGAACATACGTTGCAAGAAACGAAATCGCGTATACTGTTGCAGAAAGATCAGCAAATGTCTGTCAGGATAGTAGGTGACTGACGTTTGCTTAAAAGGAAATACGCCGCTATGAAGATGAGATTGTCGGGCATGACGTTGTACTAGATCGTAAAGTGATCAGAGAGCCATATACATCACCAAGGTTCACACAGACCAAAGTCAGCGTAGCTGCGCTGATCAAACTAAAGGCTAAATGAGGATATTGGTTTCCGCGGAGGTTGAGAGCAGATACCTGGTCACCGCGCCCGTGTTGATGGCGTATATCACAAGGCCATTCACGAGCGTGTCCGATCTGAAATATATGAAGGACCACAAACCAAATGGCTCGGAATTTCTCACCTTGCGTGCCCTGTACGAAATCTATTGAGGAAGTAACATAGCGCTGCGGCAGTCACTGTATCTGTAACAACACCTAAACCCAGCGCAACTGTTCCTAGCACCTAACATAAAACCGTCGTTAGGACTACATGGAAATATGGAGGACGATCCGGCTCACTCTGAGTCCTGCTACGGCGAACACGCTTGGTAGTGCAAAACTAGGAAGCCACTATGGGGTCAAATGAGGGACATCGAAAGCGCAATACTCACGCTTTGACACTGAAAGCTAGGTGAGATGCTTTCCTTCAGATCATGTAATCGCGCAGTCAATATATGCCCACCTATCGCAGTGCCTTGGGAACTTTACTGAACAGGCGGCGAAGGACAATTGAACCGGTACGTACCAAGGACACCGGAATTTAATATCATCTGAAGATGATAGGTACATTCAACGTTAGTTGTTTGTGATCCAAAGATAAACTGACCAGAAATGCCGTGATGAGCCAGTTGTGTTTGCTAACTAATAGGAAAGGTCACATGAGTCGGATTTTGGATCCATAGCCATCCTCACATCGCCAGACACGTAGGGCAAAGCACCTGATACTCCGTAAATAAGAAAATGTCCAGACAGGATTTGAGTCACTTACACTCTGACTACAGTGCCACAGATCGACTAAAAAGCATCAGGAACTGAGGTAGAACCACAGTTAACATGGAAGTACACACTCCTAGCAATTGTTGCATCTATACCACATCGAATGGATTCAAGAATCAGGACGTATTGATCTGTTGCACTTACAATGAAAGACCTTTGAAGATGATCTTAGCAGCAATAGACAAGACTTTAAGCACTACGCACCATGTCATTGACGCACGGAGAAGAACGAGAACGTTTGCAAAGTTTACAATAGTGTAAAAGTAGAGAGTATGACCGATAAAAATTTGATCCAAGAGTTCTAACGTTCTGCAGTGATTCGCTCAATTCTGAAATTGGAATTTCAAGAACCGATCCGACGCACAATAATACAATAACCTGCAGCCAACGTCATTAGACGCATAACGAGTAGTAAACGACTCACGATAATTTTATAGGCCAGCCTATCCGAAGGAAACCTTGTGAAGTAATGGAAAGTTTGCACGAGAATGGCCCCAAAGGCGACACATGATACAGCAAAGCCTACGAGGATAGCTCCTAGCGTCGAGTCAATTGATACTTGATGCGAAAGCGAAGCCATGAGGGGTCAAAAGAGCAAAGAGTCGGTGGCTAAAAGCAGCACATTTAACTTTACCAGTAACAAGGGATCACTATCCCACGCCAACGTCATAAAACATCCGGGAGCTGATTCCTCGTATCCACACGTATTCAGTGATGATGAGAGAAGATGTCGGGAGAAGGAGCGACGGGGTCATCGGACTCACCTCCCAAGAATAATAGAGTGGGACCGAGAAAATGTCGCTGGACAAAGATCCGACCTGGATGGGGTGGACCTGAGCATCATAAGTCATTGATGAACGATAGAGTTTTCCAACCAAGGATGGAAGTGTTTTGACCTTTTCACTATTGAGTAATTATACACATCTGCATAACGTTACCACGGGAGATCGTGGTCTCCAGTAGGAGGAGCTCGCAAAGAGAAAACGTCCGGGAAGAAAAAAAGACCGAAAAGAACGAATCCACGCTAATGTAAGGAAGCGACCCCAAGGATCAGGTTCGATGATGAAGCGGATAAATATTGGTTACTTCTTTGCTGTTGACTTCAGCATGTATATGAAGGGGGAAGGAGCGAATTAAGGGTACTTACTAGTGCCTGGTACCAGACCTCAGTCCAATAAACCTTGTCCTTGATATATCACAAAGACGGTACCATGATGAGCTATTTGCTCATTCAAATGAATGTAGCGATGATAGTCCGTGGAATGCCAGGCTAATAAACTTAGCTTGGCAAGCCCCCGCTTTATAGATAAAAGCGGAACCGCCAAATCATGTAGCCTCGGTAACTACCGGACCGACAGAGATAATTTCAACATCCGAGCACGTGCCAAACCATTTATTGGTTTTTTTTTTCCGACTTCTCGTCTTCGACCGGAATTTCAACCAAATATTGCTCAGCCAAAATTACCGGTAGAATTTGGAGGGGAAGACTACCGGAAAATTTAGAATGTGTCCATGAACGTTGCATGAACGATTGCCACGCTATGAGGGCTGTACGTATTACTTATCATGCTTGTTAGCAACGCCATCATGGCACACCTGCTATTGAGGCATCGATGACTCAATACACAAGGATACGAGGAAACTGTACCACTGAAGGACCAAATAACCCTCTGTACACCTATTGCCACTCCTATCGCTAGCCATGATCAAGTCTTGCCGCGTTTCTGTACATCTCATCGATTAAATCAAGCGTTGCGGTTTCGAAAAAAAGTATGGAGTGAGAGAAGAAAAAAGGTCATCATAGCACATTCATATACATTATGTAAAACACGGCAAGTTAAAACCTTCGTTTCTGCTGTTTGATCCTTGTTCAAAATGGTTCTTAGTTTCATTTCGTCTTTTTTTTAAGTGAAACAGCAGGATAATTATACAAACATATTTCGGCCACTGTGATGATTCAAGGTCGGGTTGATTCGATCACGATGGTCAAACCGGAGTGGTTACAGCGGACTCAGTTGGGTTTTTTCGCAGTGTAAAGTGCATTCAAAAATGTTCCATCACACCAGAGATACTTCCACACAACTTCCACCAGTATCTTCATGTGGTCCAAGACTGCGTCACACATGGTCCTGCGTTCGGGAGGAGCATCAGATTCACCAGCGATGGGGAGATAGCGCGGGATCTGGACCAGTACGATCCCTGAGGCCTGAATACGCACAGCGGTTTGCAGACTGGCATCGCGATTTTCTGTTGCGCCGGCTTACCATCATGTGGGGATACTTCGGACCGACGGGCCGAGGAAACCACTATCTAGTATAAAGGCCGACGCAATCGATGGAGAAGTCCACAATCTGTCCTTTTACCGCTGCTATATCGATAAATAATGTCCGTCCCTACAGTCAAGCTCAACAGCAGCTACGAAATTCCCATTATTGGGCTTGGTTTGTGTTTTTTCCATTTTCGATCTGCCTCGATCAGGTGGCGCGTTTAACGGTGTTGCAGGAACTTGGCAGTCCAAGCCTGAAGAGGTTGTTGCTGCGGTATCTCATGCGCTGAAAGATTCAGGATACAGGCATATTGACTGTGCATGGTACGTAACTTGACGTCTTCTTTTCTTTGAGGTTGATTGGTCGATACTAGGGGCTATGGAAACGAAAAAGACGTAGGCGAGGGTATCAAGGCATCTGGCGTTCCCAGATCCGAGATATTTGTGAGTACCATCAAATGAGTCTATCCGAGTGCTGACTTCTGTGAATGCAGATAACCAGCAAATTGTGGGGAACATGGCACTCTCGTGTCGAAGAATGCCTTGATCAGACCCTGGCCAATCTCGGGACTGATTACCTTGATCGTACGTTATCGTCCTATCTTTGTATCTATCTCAGCTCAGATCTCCCGGTGGTGGTGAAACAGTATACCTCATGCATTGGCCCGTTCCTCTGAATCCGAAAGGAAATCATCCCATGTTCCCTACCCTTCCGGATGGTAAACGGGACGTTGATCACTCTTGGGCCATCAAGGATACCTGGGCACAAATGGAAGAGATGGTAAAGAAAGGTACAAGTTAACGCCGCTTGGATCTCTGCCTTGATCCATGAATTTCAATCTCTAGGTAAGGTTAGAACCATCGGAGTATCCAACTGCTCCAAGACGAAACTTGATGAGATCCTTCCATACGCAACCATCATTCCGGCCGTAAACCAGGTACGTCTCCTCACCTTCCTATCCTGCATCTTTTCAAAGTGACTTTTTATCTAGCTTGAAATTCACCCTTACAATCCCCAACACGAATTGATCGAGTACGGCCTGAGCAAAGGCATCATTCCACAGGCCTATTCACCTCTGGGATCGACAAACTCCCCCATTCTCAAAGATGAAGTTGTTGTGGAAATAGCTGAGAAGCACTCCATTCAACCATCGGACGTTCTCCTCGGCTGGCTTCGTATGTCTTCCTTTACTGTTCAAGGTATATAATATTCTAACCCCATACAGTGGCCAAACAAATCATCGCCTTGCCTAAGTCGGTGACCCCTGCTCGTATCACATCTAATCTTACTGGCGCACTGGCCGGGCTGTCTAAATTATCGAAAGAAGATGTGGAGAAACTGGACGGGCTTGCAGCGGCAGGCAAGCAGAAACGGTGTGTGGATCTCCAACTTTCTTGGTACCCTAAATGCTCAATGTTCTACCTTTCGCCTTGAAGCTTCATTACTCCTCCCTGGCGTAAGTTCCTATTCTTTGCTGATTGAAGAATGACCGTCTAATTTCTGTTGCTAGCTGTTGACTTGGGCTTTGACCACTGGCCGAAGCTGCTTTAGTCATGAGTTCATAGAGTAAAGAAAGAGTGATTCATTGATCAAGTCGGTATTGCCAATGAAGGTCAATGTAATATACATTTAATATATGTGCTACGAACACTTGGGGTGTAGATAAATACATGTCGCAAATCTTAGGCCAGAGCAGCATATAAAATTAAGTCTTGAATATTCGAAGTAGCCGTGCTTCTGTGATAATCCTAGTACGGCATAGGGGACATTCACGAGAACCAGCCATGATCAAATCGGAACATCCTCTGCACATCGCAAGGTGCCTGAAACATATCAGAAAAATCGAGAACAAGGCCCGAGGGAGTAGAACATACCCGCAATCAACAATAGCGATATTCGCTTCCTCGTCTTGACATATAACACACAAGCCACCTCGTTCGGTGGAAATCGGTGGCGCCTTTGGAGGCGTAGCTGGCGGTGAGGGGGAAGCCGGTATATCATCAGTCTCTGATCTCTGCTGAGCTTCAGCTTGCCTCGTCCTCTCTAATTCTTCCATCATCTCTCTTTGTCTCTGAATCCTTTCTTGCTCCTCCTGCTCCTCTGCCAATCGCTGTCTTTCTCGGTCCCGCTTTTCATCCTCGACAAGTGCCGTAACTTTCGAGACAAGATCGCTCTTCTCAAGGATTATTCCTACATTGACGTGATTACTGAAAAGTATGGCTTTGAGGGAGCCTATTGATAAAGCCGATATATTTGCCGGGGTCATTTCAATGAGTTGGTTGAGAGAAGGAGGAGGTGAGGTAGATGTCGCGCGCGCTCGGGGAGTTGTGCGGGGTACATTGAGGTTCTCTGATGATCGAGAAGCTCTAGGTCGCTGGGACTGCTGGTGAGAGGGGGCCCGACGCGGTGCTTGGGGAGGACTTTGACGAGGTGGAGTAGTGGGAGTCGGACGCGGCGGCGTTGTAGGAGTCGGACGTGGCGTTGTCGTGGGAGCTCGAGGGTTCAGCGGTGTTGGACGGTCCCGCGGTGGTGGATCATCAGGAGCGAGATCAGGCCGAGGAAACTCGTAAGCTGGCTGCCGACTAGCCGGCCGTCGAGGTAGGGGCGGCGGGGTAGGTCCCGAACCTGGTGCTGTTCGTGAGAAGAGCCCCCGAGGGCGACCATATCTATCAGGAACTGAGTATTGCCGATAAAATTGCTAATGATAAAATTAGATGATGGCTTAGCATTTCGGTGGCGCGTTATGGGTGAAAGAAGATTCAGTGATATGTCCCGTTTCACGGAAGTAGGAGTTGGACACCAAATAGGCCAGTGAAACGAGACACAGCAGTGACCCATTCTTCACCCGTATGAGCCACCGAAGGGCAGGAAATGTCGTACTTCGTGATGAGGACTTAGACAACCGTTTGTACGCTGTAACAAGCGCCAGTAAGATAACTATCAATGCTTCAGAGCCCTGGTACGCACTCTTGCTGTGAGGAGGGTATCAATAACGTCATCCTTCTCAACGGCATGATCTAATCCTATATTGTACGCATTGGCATACTTTCTCAGTCTTGCCAGCGAAAAGCTTCTGAGGGCTCCCTTAGATGCCGCAGTCACTGGCTTGAGCTGATCAGCCGCAATTTCACTACCACCAAAAGCACACGCACTTTGCAAAAACTCGATACAGTAGGCGCACACATTTAACGCTTCATAGCCACTGAGATTCGTACGGGGCATAAGAGCCTGATAATCGGTGCAACTGTGGCAATACGAATATCCTGCAAAAACCAGCCACAGTAAGACTTCCCCCTCTTTAAGCAAGAGATTTCTATGTTCACCGCAATGATTACACTGTCGCGAACGAGTAAAGATAATGTTGAATTCTTTATTGCATTTCCTGCATGAGCTCTCGGTTCGTCCTGCTGCAGGTGGAGGACCGCTGAGTAGAGGTAGACCGTCTGCCATGGCCCAGATAATGATTAAGCAAACGGAAATTCCTTGACGTGGTCGTTATAAAGCGGAAATTCATAGAAAGCCAGAGAACATGATGGATGATTACCAAGTCGCGCTGCTGTACCGGCCCGGACCATCTGTTTCGGTTCTGGCGGCCTTGGCGTGAGTAGCAAGCGGCAACGTAGCCACAAGCTTGGTTTGCGGCTGATACATGTTCGGCCGTATTTCAGAGTGGACTGAACACCGTCAATGAAAGACTCAGTGGTGCGTAGATTCTCGAGAGGTTGAAAAAAAAGCGAATATGATACTAAGAGTGTTAGCATCATGTACTTGTACTGCTTTTACTCGTTCTTCTTCCCAATAACTCTGCAAGCCTACACTATGTAGATGCTATGCTCACGACTCTTGTATGCATAGACACTGTAAAGAAGCCCTCCGAAAAAAATAGCAATCCACGATACGAGGCCTGCCCAACGAAATTGTTGAGGATCAGATAGGACCATAGTCAGACCGTATTTCTATTTTGAATGTCAGCGATTTTCACGGTGCGCAGAGATCTATCACCGAACCAGCATTTCAAAAGTGTTCATGAGAGAATACTGCAAGGCTGTGAAGGTGTTCCTCCGCTGCACAATAACGTCGTCCAGGGACACAGTCCTTATACGAGCAAGAAAACCTTACAGGATGGTGTTCAAGTGCTTCTTGTAAGATCTGTAACTTCAAGAGACGGTTAAAATTTACGAGACGTAGTAAGAAGTAAACTTACTTGTGCCAAGTCAAACATCCACAATCCTATGCGTGAGAGTGCCATGCCTGCGTGCGCCGCAAATTCATCAACATCATTGGCCAAGAAAAATGATATAATCTACCCCCAAAAAGCATCATGTTGTTATACACCGGCCCATGACCGATTCCTTCGGGAACACCGATGTACAGTGCCAGCACCGTGGGTACTAAAGTAACGACCTCCGACTTTAAGGTCCGTTAGCACAGTGTAAGGAGTGACAAAATTTGAGACCACCAGATGGACCAAGCCCCAGATCGAATTAGACCAAATTTACGCTCAATGCGGGGAAGAAGAATCGTTCCGATGAGGCCCGTTACAGTACATATTGCTCTCATGTTTGCGATGAAAGGACTATCAGGCGAGATTGATTCGTAAACGTTATAAAGACGGAGGGAACACGCCTACTCATTCCAGTCTCTAGTGGCTTTGAGGTATGATCTATACAGAGTTGATAAGTTCATGCTCATTGCAAGAAAAAAAGCAAGCCTTACAGAAATGTCCCATCGAATGACAGAACGGTGAAATATATGCTAAAAAGATATTTAGCTTCATGTAAAACAGAAAAGGAATATTAGACCCCGAGATGGACAACGACGCTGAAAAAACCCGTCAAATGATTATGATTGTCATACTCGATACCTGCTTACTGTAAAAAACGGGAAGACGAGAGAACTCTCGCCAGTCTCGAAAGGTGTGCCTCGGGTCGATCCAGCGTCGATTGTGCATCTTCTGGCCCGCATTTAGTGTATTCACCAAGCGCTGCTGGTATTCGGACTCCAGAGCAGGGAATAAGTTATACACGATTTGAGATAATAGGATCTGCAGATAGTAAAAGTAGCTGTCGTCAGCTGCACTAGCGATAGGAAAACAAGCACCTCGATGGACGCAGTGACAACCGCCATACCGCACAAGAAGGCAGTCGCAAAACGGTATGATATCGCGGTCGTCAACATAGAGACAAATAGCGGGGATATTAATTTGCATACTAAGTCCTATACCGGGCAAATAAGCATTAAGTTAAAGCAGGTGAGGATGCCAGACTATACGACGCAACCAAGTGTTAACTCTCATCAGGCGCACAGTATCGCCCTCTCCAATGCTGGTGGCCCAATCTCTCTCAACGCTGATCTAGGACGTTCGTCGCGCGACCGATTATGACTCAAATATTAACATAAATACGCACCTGGATGCACACAGTAGCCAGCTTGACGACAATGCCAAATAGTACGATGGCAGTGAAGAGCACCCATATAGGACCTTGGGCATTTTTACCCTGGGACCCGGCCTCCAAGAGTTTATCGATAAAAAAGATCGCTACGAATGCTGCATAAGCACTTGCGGGTAGCAATTTTCTGAAAGAATATCGCCAGCTGTAAGATGCGTAATCGGTGCTGAGTGCCAACTAGATGTCCCATCCATCCCGCCAACTGTCACATAGTCAAATACAGACTAAACACCACATTTCTTAAGTACTGACAATGATAGCAGTACCAGTCGTACAAAAGCCAAATATAGAGGCAGGAAGCAGGGTTGAACGGAAAATCTGGATGAGGAAGAGATATGCGGCAAACTGGGAAATGAAACCGAGTTAATAATTACATCGACGATGTAAGTAACTAACCCGTACCTCGAAACAACGGTCTCCCCAGGTGCTAGACCAGGTGAATGAGCAGTTCGAAACGGGACAACGCCGTACCTTGAGAAATGAAGGGAAGTGAGCAAAACCAATGGTTTTGTACGAATTGGATGGTTTTGTGATGAGTTTTCAGTTTGAGTCGCGGATTCTACCTGGGTAGCCATAGGGAATTGTTGAAAGCGGTGGGCAGATGAATATTAGCCGAGCCACGATTCTGAAGATGATTTTATAGTTCCGTAATCGTGGGAGAATAGCGAGGAACTTTGATCTTCGCTGGCTTTTCGACGATTCTGATTGATGTCTGTTATGTAAGGAGGCCACTAAGCTTTTGACGTTGGGGATAACCATAGTTGCCATCTCTGAGAGTCGCGAATCCTAAAAGTGAATCTGCACGATTCTGTTCACCGTCCATGGTCTCTGGCTGAATCGCGACTATATGACAACTCCTGATGTTGAAATACCAATAAGCATCATTGGAAAAGATTCGGCGCCAAGAGCCCAAGGCTAGTCATGGGGACTAGTATGGAATATGATTGAGAAATTTTAGGGCACGCGGACGCCCAACGGGCCCTACTTCCTTCCGCACAAAGGGCCTTGGTATTGGAGGGTGTTAAGTTGCCTAATAATTACTACAGTTTTGGAGGAGACACTAACTTTGTCTTGCCATATCTACAAGGCAAGGTGCAAAAGAGACAGCCTTAAGGTGAAGACCACAGCCGCTCCTAAACCATTTCTCTAAAAACTTTGGGCGCGAAAGCCTGCAGCTCATCCCGCATGGCCCTGGAGCTACCACAGCCATATCACCATAATTGCAAGGATCCTATGTCCATCCCCAAAAGAACGGTGTACCAACCACTCTAACTTGCGAGCTCGTCGCGTAGCTGGAATCCACCGGGGTCTCAGGCCCCATACATACCTTCGCCGCTATGTCGAAATCGATCAACCGCCACCGATGTGCACGTTCATGCCGGGGACAGATGACGTCGTTAGTGGCTTGCACGATATTGCAATACCGAAGATCTCTGTGCAAGATTCCAGTGGAACTCACGTCGCGCACGACATCGCGGATATCACTGATCGGGATGACGAGTGAGCGAATTGTCGGTAATATACAATAGAAACGACCTACTTGAGCTCTACCTCCTCACGTTCGTCTTTTTTTACTCCCGATGTATTCTCGCGGAGAGACAAAGAACTTGCCCAACTTTTCCAGCACAAGGACACATATCAGGGGCTCTGATGGAGAAGCTCGCCATTCATTCCAAGATGATCCACTCTTCCAACCATCGTCATCTTTGAAGTAAGCATCAAGACCCTTCGAGTCATCAGGAAGCCACCAATCTCTATCCTCTATCTGGATCGACGTATCCGTGTCATCGTAATCTGGCTTCGGTGGGTTCATGAATGTTTTCCCAAGGCATGATACGGGACACAGGCTGTCCTTTGACATCCAAGCAGTCTTTAAGTGGTACAGTGAAGAACCCGAAACAGCGTGGGGTAACCACTCCTTCACATCCTGGTTCACGAGCGAGCTGCTCATAGAACCAGGCTTCCCGTGCTAAAGTCCTGCCGTACTTTGGCTTCACCGATTTGATGCAAAGGTCAGGAAGGTCCAAGTCTGGCGTGTTACGAAGAACTTGAGCAGAGTATGCGAGACCAATTCTTCCTTCAGATATGCTACCAGTGAGCTCGAGCTCGAGATGAGCACCGTCCTTTGGGAGAGAAAGAGGGGCCCAGCTCTCAATTCGAGGCATGGGAACGTATTTTCGGATTAGGCGAGGAGATGGAAACGATTGATACTGAGAAAGTGTGATTTCTGCAGAGCTTTCGTCGGACGAGCCCAGTCCATGTATCGTCAAAGAAGTATATGTTGAAATATCGGTTTGTTATGTTAATACATTGTGTGAGTTGGGTGGCCATACACAGTCGCTTGACTGACTGAGCATATTTGGGAATGAGTACCGGTATTCGCGATACAAGGGCACATCGCTACATGGGTTACCCCTGAGGTGGTGGCTGTAAGAGTAGTACGGACACGTGACTGTCACGTCGCCACGACCCTCGTGGCAACTGACGGTGAGGAATTTGTGTTTCGGGACCTCTTTTCCTCAAAGTCAAGAGAAGACGATCCAGATTGAATCGGGCATGTCTACTCGCATTGTCCTTCATACTCTTGACGAGGAGAACTGGATGTCTCAAATCAACTCCATACCACTTCGTGACCTTCTTCGTCCAGAATCCGAATGCAGGCAGATACTGCAAACCCGAGAATAGATAATCACATTTGTACGTAGCTTAGATATCAATAACTAGCACCAAGAAATAGAGAATTGTTGCACACAGCAGCTTCACGAATGCCCACGTTTTGAAATTGGAATTCTCAGATTTGATTGGAAACCAACTAAGACGTACGGAATAGATCTTCGTAGGGGCTGTCACTGGCAGCTTGCTTGTTGCCGATAGAAGTATGCAACAATACCCATTGTCTTGATAGAGACTGTTGGTGGATGTGGGATATCACATACTGTTAGTTTGGGGAGTTTTACTTGCACTGCCCATTTGTCTAGCGAACCCTGGTATATGGTTCCATTAATATTTGCGCACAGTGATATACAATAAATTCCAAAGATACAGTGAGAAATAGAGAACAAATGGCAATCGTGATGACTCGTTTGGTAAAATCATATCGGCTGGAAAGCATCGTTGGCTGGTGTATCGGGAGAAGGGTCCATTGAAGGAGAACCAGGTTGAGACTCTTCCGTTGTTGAAAGACGGCTCATCGCAGCCTTCTTCTTCCGACCGAACGAAACACCCCAGCTACTAGCGAGGTTTGCAAGAGCACTACTTGCCGTGGTTACAGGTCTGGAGGAGACACCCTCTGTGACGGTGTTCGATGTTGAACTCTCTGAAGAAGCTCTAGCAGAGGGGCGGTGATATGATGTTGTCCTTCTGCGGATGTTCAACACATTGCTCATACCATTCGAGATAGAATCATCTGGTGAAGGGACGGAGGTTACCCTCTCATACTGGCTCTCGGCAGAAGGCGATGACGCTATGGGCTCATCTGATATCGCAGTCGTGGCAGTGGCTTTTGCACCCAGCGACGATGATACAGACCCCAAAGCCGGCATTCGGCCCACAGAAAACCTTGAGGCCGATGATGTTTTGGAGGCTCTTGACCCAGGACGTAATGGTGAAGGGTGCATAGTAGCATGGTGGGGTATGGATCCTACGGGATGAGTCGACGAGGGAAGAGGTACAGGAGATTGGGGAGAGTGAGCCACCGGTGAAGGTGTGCGAACTGGAGGAGGCGGTGGCGGTGATGGCGGTGATGGTATTTCTTCGGGCCGCGGATCCTGAGAAGCTTGGGCAAGAAGACGCGAAAGAGACGAAGGCCGGGTGGACGGAGAAGAGTTAGCACGAGTGCGTAGGGGAAAGAGACGCGACGTCGGAGGATGTGTCACTTGAAAGGTGTCTTCGACTTCGGCTTCAGGCGGTGCTGGTGGTAATGTGCCATTGGTGAGAGGTGTGGGCTGTTGAGGACTACCAGGCTCTTTTGTTGACTTCGCAGCGGAGGAACGGCGACGGTTCTGTTGAGCAGGTTGTGTCCAGTCCTCGACCTGCAACATATAGTACTTGACGCCGTCACTCAGACCATACGGATTACTGGTCGGATCCTATAGAAAAAACAATCAGTGGTCATGTAAGTTGTCATCTGAAATAGGCTGACATTATGATCGACGACGCGTTCGGTGATGGAGGTAATACGTGCAACAATCCATTCTCTTGTTTTCAACTGCTCAGCAAGATGACCATAAGCTTGAAGGAAGTAGTGCGGAAAGAACACTATCGGAGAGACATCAGGGTCCGGTGGAGCATCATACAGGGAAGAAGGCTGACCGTTGAATGCAGCCCAAGGTTTTAGATATCGAATTTCTCGTCGGGAGAAAGAGAGCAAGGTCTCCTTTTGCAAGTTTCTGAAAGATATCCTCCCCTTCGCACGCTCTCTGTATTCTTTACACTGCTTCTGCCACTTCCGTATCGTCGAACCGACCTTCGTTATAGCTTCCAGAAAATGGTCATGATCAAATGCTCGCAGCGCCTCCAATGCTGTTGCAGGATCCGAAGGATCGATGGGTGACGGTTCATCTGGTTGTCCTACAATGTTATGCCGTAGTCCGGGAGAAAAAACCGAGTCGCCCAAACCTGCAGTCGAATGCTTCGACCCCGAGCCCGGATGAGAAGTCATCGCTTGTGCTGAAGACATAGCTTAACATGCGCCGCCCGGAAGGCTAGTGCAACGTCAAGTATCTGAGCAACTAAACGATCACTAGTCTCTAGTCTGTGCTCATAGTCAGATTGGGAAGCAAGACCCGCTCTCAGATCTTCCCGAACCACTCGTTCAGCGTGCCTCGCTTCCTTGAGCTCATGTTCAGTCCGTTGGAGGGCTTCGCGCAAACCTGCAGCATCGGAATAGGCAATCTCTAGGTCGGACTTCACATCTTTCAATTGCCTCAGGAGCTCGTCCCTCTCGAGCGCCAGCTCGGCCTGACGATGCTCGAGTACCGCACGGTCTCCGTCGGCCTCTGCAATATGATCACGCAGCAGCCGATCGTGGTCAGACGCCTGGGCTTGTAAGAGTCTATCCTTCTCTTGGCTAGCATCCCGCAACGCCCTGTTCATCTCCTGGCTCTCCGTCCGCGCGGCTTGGATCTGATGCTCCAAATCCTCCCCTCGTGCACGAGCTTCCTCCAGCAAACGTAAGTTAGTGGCTTGATCCCCAATCAACGCCGCCAGTTTCTCGGAACTTCTCGCCTCCAACGTCTTGATATCTTCGGCTTCACTCCGGGCGTTAGCAAGCTGTTGTCGCAGAACCTCGGCCGCTTTGGCCTGATTTGTCGCCTCAGCTAATGCTCGACCCAGCTCCGACCCTTTGCCATCCACGTCTCTAATCAAATCTATGTTCCGTTCCTCAGTGATGCGACGAGCCCTAGTTTCACTCTCGATCTGAGCTCGGGCTTGATGGAGTTCGCGTTCCAGTCTGTCGGCACGGTCGCGTTCCTCGGATGCATTAGAGGCAGTGGCTTGCAGCGTAGATTGCAAGCGCTGAATTTCTCCTTTGAGCCCGACCCGCTCCTCCTGGAAGAGTGACTCTTGATGGCTCTTGGTTTCCTGGACAGCCCGAAGTTGATCGACCACTTCATTGAACGCATGCTCGTCAGCTTCTATGGCTGTACAAATAGGTCAGTATATAGGCCGTTAGTTCCAAAATGGACACTTGACTGACACCTTCGACGAGAATGAGATATCCGAGACGCGGAGAGTACTACCATCAAGTCATATGTTAAACCTAGGAAAACCTTTCGTAGTAAATAGACGTACGCGACCTTTCGGCAATCCTGTCAAAACCAGATTCCAAGCTGTCCATTTTCAAGACCAATTTCTCCAACCCAGTTTCGGCATTCCCGCACAGCAGAAAGGGCTTCGGGATCATTGCCGTTGCGAGATGCTTGCTCCAGATCATCGAGCACTCGAAGAAGGCCTAAGAGATTGTTAGGTGGGGTATACCGAGGGAAAAATAGCCCCATACCATCAACGTCGGATCGTTCAATGGAATAGGCAGCGTCGGAACTTCCGGAAGGAGAAAAATCAATAGTTGGTACAGGGTCATCCATGCCGCGCGTTTCGAACGGCAATTGACCGTGAACTTCTCCACGGTATACTTGACGACGTTTCCGTTCATTTGCCCTACCAGATTTGATGGGTCATCCATTATTTTAGATGCAAGTTTAGTACGTACGATAGTTTTCGCCATGACTTCTAAAATGCTTTGAGCTCGTTGATAGAAGAACCTGGCTACCACAGTATGAGATGAGTCTCATTGCAGCAAGATGAGCTACTTACAGAACTCCTTCCTCCTCACAATTTCAATAACGGTGGCACCATATGCATAAAGCATATTGTGCAAACGTTGGATATGCGAAAAACTGTTTTTACCCCGAAAGCTGTTTGATAACGCCTGCAGACTTGCGGGTATCTGCTGCATGTCGGTATTCAAAAGGCTGATTGACCGCGTTATACTGATGCACTGATGCGTATATGCGTTCTGTACTCTTGAAGTGATTAAAAAGCTGATCGGAGGCCATACGCATGAGATATACCTTGGCATCTACGACATATTGCAATTGATCTCGGAGAGTAAGATCAAATTGTTTGAGATCTGAAAAAGAGTAAGCCCAATTTCGAGGGAGATGCCAACAAATATAACCTTGTAATCTGTCATCAGGATTGAGTGCACGTCCTATTCACGAGTCAGACGACAACTTAAACAGATATCGTATAACACGTACCCTCCAACGCCGTGACACTGTCTGTAATCTTCTCAAAGACGTCTCGAGATCGTAGCAGACATCCATCAGCCTCATCCAGGGTTGGGGTCGACGCGACTGCTGCTCGCACACCAGACGTACCGTCCTTGAGTTTACTGACCGCCTCTTTCACTTGCTCAAATCGCAAACGAAGGTCATCATGCGTCCTCGCACACGTTTTCTGCCACCTGCTTCATCTTCGCATTCGAAACGTAATCTCCCAGCGTGCGAGCCTTATCACCCGCTTCCATTGCCCTTCCGTACAGCAGGCGACACGAACTCCGTATGTATCCGCACACGGCTGATGATTATCCAAGTCCGCCTCCAGCCCTGCGAGTAGCGCAGCTTGTTTGTCTAGCTCCTTCTTGAAATCCCGAGGAAAAGACCATCATACGTATCCACTATGGCAAGAACGTTCAGGTCTAGGCTGTTCGATGCAATCTGGACAGCTTCGTGTTGGTGGTGTATAGTTACATGGAGATACTTGATGGTCTCGTGGTGCGAGTGAGCCGCTGTGAGGTACGAAGCAGCCAATTCAGAAGGTTTGAAGGGAGGGGTTGCGGCGATACTCTCTGGGATGACCCCTTTTTAATGGACCCAAACTCTACGCATACCGAACTCACCTTCAATTGGGGGCTGGAATGCAGGTTCTACCCGGAGGTCGCGTAGCACTTCATTAATATCAAAGTCCAAGTAGACTTTATTGAATACATAGATGGACTGGACTTTGATCAATTGAAGAACGGTGAAATGGAGCTGTACGACACACCTGATCGTGAGCACCGGCAAGCTCCCTTATATTCACGTTCGTCAAGCGTCGTCCGTCGGAGAGATACGCGAGTACAGCCTCTTGCGGTACACGGTCTCCTGCTGTAAGAAGAGTTCGATACTCCCTACCCTGTGTACATCGTCAACGACAGCCGACGACCAAGAGCGCCGTATACCTCACCTCTCAATGTCTCGGAGGGTGGCGTTCACCTACGCATCGCCTTCAGTGTTCTGCTCGACAGGATACGGTCACAGCATACCTGAAATGCCTGACCGTCCTCCGCACGGCATATTTGCAGCATTTCATGCAGGGTATCAAAGTCAGATGGTGGTTCGCGTTTCGACAACACGGTGTACTAAATCGAGCATTTCCACCGGAATTTCAGATCCAAATCCACTTCCTAATTAGGCTAAGAAGTTGATAAAATTTTGTTTTTGACTCATTCTAATACTGCTACGTGGAAAACGGTACATTGAAAAGAAGCTCGTTAGATCGTGGAAATTGAGTGTAGAGATAATTTACACGGTGTCGAAGCAACAGGAAAGACTGGATGCAAAAGAATATGTACTGCAAGAACAGACTGCTTGAAAGTTACCTTCAAGGCATACCATATTTACCTGCGAGAAAAGAGGAAAGAGGAAAGAAAAAAGAAATATATATGATATTGTACGCGTACCCTAATCTCACATTATAACAGGGAAAAGCAACGGCACCTACGAAGTCCGTAGAGGAGCGAGCGACATTATGCAACGATGAAGGTGAGACGGCAAAGGAGAGGATGTCGGGATGCTCCTCGACATGAGACACGGTCCGCTGGAACGTAAAAGTTCGCTCAACCCATTCGTCCTTCCTTCTTCTTCTGCTTGCGTGGCGGCGTCACAGGCCGCCCCATGTTCATTCCGCCGTATGGGTATTTTGCTTTCTTCTCCGCAGGTTTCAGGATCTTAGCCCGCCTTTAGCCAGACACATCACCAGCATACCACCTAAAACTTACTTGGAATGAACATAACAACGTCTCATCAACACTCATCATCGCGCCGGCATTGTCAAATTCTCCGCAGTAATGGGGGCCGAGAAACAGCGTCACCAGATGGCGCTTCGCAAAGAACTCGTATCCATCCTCGACAACCTGTACAATTGTTAGCGCACGTCTCGATGACAGAATTTTAAAAATTTTGACCTGATGAGCCCTACAAATCAGATCCATATCATGCTTCTGCAAGAACCGCGACACCACATCTGGCCCAAAGGTAAATGACACCCCTCTGTCATTCTCTGACCACCCCGTGATATCCTTGTCAGGATCGGACCACAAAAGGTCACACAATAGGCCTAATGGAAAGATATTGACGCAGGTGAAACGATAACGTGGACGGTAGCACTGACCGGTATCGGGAACATCCGTAGGCCGCATTACTCTCCGTATCTGCTCCATCGACTGTAAATCAGGACTGAGGCCACCGTGCATCGTGAAAATCTTCTCGTCGATGATGGCTGCGATTGGCAGGCAATTGAAACAATCGGTGAACGTTTTCCAAAGTTTAATATTGTATCGACGTTTACCTGCAAAGACCGATCAGCTCATGGTGGTGGCGACAGACGAGATGACATCGGAGTGTTGGAAAAAGGAAAGACTCACATTCGTCATAGAATCCATAAATCCGATTTATGCTCGCGCACTCGTGATTTCCTCGTAAAATGAAGAAGTTTTCTGGGTATTTAATCTTGTACGCGAGGAGCAGACAGATTGTTTCAAGGGATTGCTTCCCCCGGTCCACGTAGTCGCCCAGGAATAGGTAGTTGGCCTCTGGGGGGAAGCCGCCATATTCGAAAAGTCGGAGTAGATCATAGTATTGCCCGTGAATATCACCTGTAACGATACCGAATTAATGAATGGTACCGGCTCTTGAGGTTCAAGGATACTGCGTACCACATATCTTGATCGGCGCCTCCACTCCAGCAGGATCGGCTGGTTAATGAAAATCTCCCTGGCCTTGGTACAAAGGTACTTGATCTCGTATTCCTGAAGCTGTACAGGTTTGCCCGGTCGATTACCCCGCACTGTTAATAAAATGTTGCATCAGCACATTGCTTTGTCAGAAAACAAAAGGCGGAACAGAAAGAGGATATCGGCTTCCGCGGGCTAGAATAACCAGCGCCGAGTTATGTCTGGCTAACAAGACCAACATGTAGTATCAAAGGATATGGGGAAAAAAGAAAGGTCATATAACTCTGGCGGTCATTGAGTCGCAACAAAGAGAAGAAAGTGTTGACTGTCGAGACGTTCCGGCCGAGAGTATTATGAAACACGGTAATCCGCCAGGACGCCACCGCTTGACGGCCACGAATTCCGCCGTCGTCAAATGACGGTCAGTAGCAGCATCGCTGCAGCTGAAGAATCGCAACCATCGCCAAGGGAAGCGCCTGAAGGCCCGACTACGAAGGCCAGAAGCAACCCTGAAAGAAGTCGAATCCCAATCTCGCGGTCATCATATTCTCCGTCACAAAGGCGCATTCCTGACCACGCCCATAGCCAGGATTTCGTAGGATGCCAATGAGGCCACCAGACGACCTCAATAATGCCGCCGCTCCCGGAATTGCGCCATTCTGAGACTCCTTCACGGCCTTACAGCCCGTCATGCGCTCGTCGTCAAGCATGCCCAGTGCATCCACAGCGCCAAAACCGACGGCATATTGTCCCATATGCTCAACAGCCCACAGAGCATGCCCCTGTGCCCCTTCCTGGCACGAAGAAATAGAGGTGGTGTGCCAGCTCACCTTCCAACAAACGGTCGATGACCGAGTCCAAATCTATCTCCGTCGTCGAATCTGCCATCTTCAGGCTTTCAAAATCGTCTTGGTGTGTCTTTATATGGGATTGCGGCGGGTTTCAAAAGCTTTTGGTCTCCAAGATGTCGTTTTTCTGAAGCGGCTGCGAGCTGAAGACAGGGACTTTGCCTATTTTTTCCTTGATTTTTGTGGGAGAGCGGGTCACCTAGCCGTCAAAAAAAGGCAGAAGAAAGTGTAGTGAACCGGTTTCCCGAACCGCAGAGAGAAATGGCAAAGGATATCGATGAAGGGCGGTGCAGATAACGAACGTCGTGTTGATGCCTCCAATTTTCCAAAATCGGCAACCTTCGGATGAGCACGTGATATCAGGCCTTGCGAAAAAAACGACAAAAAATGATCCAAAAATATACATATGGTGTGCTGTTCCCTTCATGTCCAGACATTTCCAGCGCGTATATATACCTTGCAAGAAAAATCCTGTTAACAGCATACGGTCGTACAAGGTCTCTAGAGCGTGTCATGACATTCATTGCGCTATTGCTACAACATTAGGATGCGGAAACGGGTATGTAAAGTTATACAAATCGCTGCAGTGTATATGTATTGAAGAAAGAAGGGAAACCACCTAAGAAAATAGATCATATCAACAGTCCAGAATCATAACATACACAACCATCAGTAATATTGCGTGAATATCGTCGTCATCATGTCGTTTGCGCAGACGGTTGTGCGTCATCGGGAGGCACATTGGCTGTGCCTGACGCCGTAGCAGTATCTGTCCTACGGACACCACGACGTCTACGTCGTCTAGGTAAGGGAGATGGTCAGCTCCACCGACACACAACACATGAACCGAGATCGTACCTGGGGAACAGCGGACCTCTGGGCATCGGACGGTCATCAGATCTAGAGCAACGTTCGTGGCAGAATGCAGTCCCTAGATAACAGATGAATACCCGTCAACGCCACCAGAAAGCATCCATACCTCAATCCATTCTACAACACTCGCCACATCCATAGCTTGTAACAAAAACTGCTCGCCCTCCATTCTCACCCGTATCACATTCTTCCTCTTTAGATAGTCGTTCCCCAACCCACTCTCCGCGTTTTGGAGAGTATACGCTTTGATCAACTCACCCTCTGATCGCTCGGGAACAGACATTATCGAAGAAGCAGGTGTACGGCTGGTACGGAAGTGCGATCTCGAGTTCGAACTTCGATGGGTTGGTGATGATCCCGAAGACGACAAAGACGATGGTGTCGAGACCGTCAAGCTACTATCAGAGGGGGAAGATACCGCCACTATAGGAGTCCGCGGCCTTGGTGTCGACAATGATGACCTTGGCTGACTCGGTGTGGTCAATCTCGGTGGATTCGATACATCGCTGCGCGATCTACTGTGCGGTCTAGACGGTTTGAGAAGGTTAACCAGTTTCGACCGGCTCTGATTGGAGTGCATGAATGTTTGCTGCGGCCCTTGCGGACTGGGTACAGGTGACGGCGTGGAGAGTTGAAGGTCTGTCTGCCCCCCACTCCTTGTCGGATCAGTGACTACCTCGCCCAGCTTCGACACCGGTTCTGTTCTGTCTCCCAGAACAGCATCAGACGCCTTCTTCGTAGACGCAGGTCCGCTGGTGGCAGGAAGGCTGACATCCCCGACACCCACTTTCCTCTCCCACCACGATCCGATGGCGCTTACCCCAGCGGTCTCCCGGGGACACTCGTATACGCGGAACACCGTCCCTTCCAACTCACAAACCACTCTCCTCCATTTGCGATCTTTAGCCTGTACGCCTGGCTCAGTAAACTCCATCTTCCGAGGCATCACTGAGCGCAGATATATAGAATTCGAATATCCCGGCAATGTTTCTCGTCCTTCTACGATATGCGGGGCATCGATATCAGGTGGTGGTGGTTGATGCGAGGACAGTTGTAAGCCTTTATGAGGCGCAAATGAAGGATAAGGTGGAGGAGGTGAACCAGCGCTGAAAGTCGGAAGTGATCGTCGTCGATGTAGAGTGCCTGGTGTATCGCCCACTGATGATTTCTGCAACGGCGTATGAGGAACTGGAGACGGAGTTTCCAATGCATTGCCTGGAAATGTAGGTGACCGAGCCGCAAGCCCCGCAAGCCCAGTGGTCCTTGATACGGCCTCGACATTGTTCTCCCTACTTGTCTCCTTTTCCTCATCCCGACGACACAAAGACGGACCCACAATGTTTATCATACTTCTGGAAGCATGCTTATATATCGTCGGTCTACCGTCAGCCGTATGACCGCGCGCCAACAGTGATCCCGGAGTCTGCATGCCGTCCTCTAGGCGAGGTGTAAACGCAGCGGTACTGGGCGTCTTTGCTGCCGGGCTAGAAGGGGTTACGATAGAAAAGTAGTCGTTGGTGAAAGGCTGCTGTCGAGGAGTTGGAAGGCCTTTAGCCCTGGACGCGGTAGGCGTGGCGGAAGCAAGGTCGGAATCCTCCCTTTGTTTACCCTTCCCTTTCATATCAGGGGAACGTGGTGGATCATCAAGGAATGAAAGATCGAGGCGAGCCAAATCGATCGGAAGATGCAGAGATGGTGCCAGAACTTGTACGCCCTCGTGTTGTCGTGATGGGGAAGCTAGTGTTGGCCGATCTCTCGTTGATGGACTGTCTTCTACTGTCCGGTCGTCATCATCATCGTCTCCACCGTCGCTCGCTTCAACGAAGTCCTCGCCGTCCTCAGTATCGTCGCCATCATCTTCATCTTCATCATCTTCATCGTCGTCTTCATCAACATTTGTGCCCTGCCTAGGTAAAGCCGGCATGCTTCTTAGCTTTTGACGAGGTATGTTGGCATTAGAGCTGAGCGCAGCGGAACTAGTAGAAGGGTTGAAGGGGGCAGCGTCGGTAAATTGAGGATAGGCATGGGTGGATGTCGTGTGATCAGTGAAGGTGATAATCTCGCAGAACCGGTACCCTCGGCAAGTGTCATGCTAAATCGACGCAATGGCATTGGGAGAGAAGGTGGACTTCGACGTGTAGGTGTCGTCCCGTAGGAAGGAGATGGTTTAGATGTCAATTCCAGGGGCGTCTTTGGTAGCGCCTTTTCGGTGGAAGTTGCAGAACGGTGCGGTTTCACTGGCGGAAAAACATAAGGAGCAGATTCTGCGGCATCGAAGGTCCTTGTACCAGTGAAGACAGACCGCGTCGTCGACGATGATGAAGAAACCGAGGGCAGACCCGGTCCAGGCATGGTGCTTTTAAGGGCACCTACCTCTCTCACCAAACGTGTGCCGTCAAAAGGTGAAGGTGCTACGCCATCATGTATGGAGTTTGATGTGAGGCTGGGCAGATCACGACCTCTAGATGGTGGCGGTGACGGTGATACCCTCTGCTTTGATGCAGTCATTGCAGGAAGAAAAGGTAAAGACTCGCCATGCAATGAATGAGCGTGACTTGGCGGGGTGTGGAAGGACTTTGTCGATGTGCTAGCAAAGGAAGGAGCTTTTTCGCCTGGTAATGACTGTGTGCTCCCATTGTGGCCAACCACTTCAGCAGACAAGTTACGAACTTCTATCAGTAGAGCAGATGTTGATATTGTCCGATATAGGGGGTACGCGATGATTTGCATTATAATCATTTGCTGCTTCCAACAGAAGTGAAGGAGTATGTTGTTCAGCAGGTGATGAGAATGGCAAGGAGTTTGAGGGAGTTGCATGAGATGGTGGGCATGATAAAGCTGCCACTTGCTTTGATATGAGTATGTGCGGCGTCCCCATTGGAGTGCTACCGCTTCCCGCGGTTGCGTTATTGTCAGAAGGGAGACCTGAAGTTTGCTTCAATGTGGCGTTGTTCGTTGTCTCGCTGGGTAAGCCATCGAAGGTGATGCTCTTGCCGGTAAATACGACGCCTGTGTTTGTACCAGTAACTACTGCTGTCGATACCGAATGACGAGCACGCTTTGGTGGAACCGGGGCACTACAGGGTTCGTTTCCAGTGGGAGAACTGGAGGGAGATGATAAAGAAGACTCGTCGGCGCCTCGACGTTGCTGAATGCTGTATGGATTGGGCATCGCGAGCATGGGCTGGGACATGTAAGGCTTCGCCACCCCGACATCCATTGAAGTTGACTGTCTCATGTACGGCCCCTCGAGAGCTACCTCGACGCTACCCTTGCGCGCGCTGGAAAGACGAATTCTGCTGCGAAAGTTGGATAATTTCTGTACGAATTTACTCGCTCTTGACTGTCACGGTCGTCAGACTAGGGAACACGGATATCCGACAGCGTCACGTACCTGTCCGCCCGTCTTCAACGAAATTACAGGCTGAACTCGCGGCTGCTCCTCCATTCTACAGTTGTATCGCGATAATAAGAAACGAGACGAGGACCGAAAAGGATCGTTCAGAAGAAGATTATGATAAGTACAACGAGATACCGGAACGCCTCTGTAACTGTGTCAGCCAATTCCGATCATAGCACCTGTCACGACGACGAAAGGAGTTCCTCACCGTCGGGGCCAGCGAGCTCAACATACAGCACTGCGGAGACAACCGTATGATGGGGAGAAAAGAATTCAAAATTAGTATTCGCATCGCCTCTTGTTGTCACCGTCGGGGCCACAAATTTGTCCTTTCTGTTTAATCAGCGTCAATTACGTATTATTAGGTAATCGCGTTCGCCGCATCTAGCCGTGCGTGTACTCGTCTTCCGCTTCCTGTAAGCGACTCAAGCGGATACCGGAAGACTGAATGCCAGGGGGATTTTCTCCCATTCATGACGCGTTTTTCTCATCAGTCCCATATTTATTCTGACCTAGCTGCGGCCATGGGGTCATCGACGCTCCAACTGTGCCCCCTGGGCCTCGTGTTCGCTACTCTCTGCATGGGACCAAGGTCTCTTCATGTTCTGGTCCTCTGTCGTCTCTGTCTTTACCACTGGAAGAGCCAACCGGACTGCTGCTATCGGCGGATATCCACGTTTCAAAATTATCCCGCATAGTTCCGACTCGGAGGCTCGAGCTTTGAATTGAGATCGCTTCGATGCCGGGAAATCGTAGAACCCACTTTGAAGCGCACCTTGACGCATATCATTGGTTCTAAGACACTGTTCTTCATGCATGATTACGGGAAGTATTTTTCTCCATACATCATTACTCAAGTCAAAGTCCGGCATTCGCTAATTATACAGCAACCTGATCTTCTTTCGCTCATGATGATCCTTCTTTGTATCCACGCCTTTCAATTAGCTTACGGGACGTACGTCTATTGGCTGAACCCTAGGTACTACTTTCTTGGCCTAGCCATCGGCTGAATGGCGGATCGTATGCGTACTCTTGTCCGTCATCTGCGCGCTGTTTACAGGAACCCGGTAACTACGGCTATACCCTCGCGTTGAGCGCAGTATCATCTCATTTTCCCGCCATATTGCTCTGTCTCTCTGTCTTATGGCAAGCCCATCGCCGAGAGCTTCTAGGTGATGGCATCTGCACTTTCCAGACCTATCACGCCTTGTGCTAACTTCCTTGAGCGCTACCTGGGCCCATTATCTCCGTTTCGCGTACCTTCACATC